>JABFPJ010006226.1:0-11176 GCA_022817425.1 Gryon sp. ZL-2020
AAAAAAAAGAAAAAAAAAAAAAAAAAAAAGAAAAAAAAAAGAACTGATAGCAACGAATGTTTCGTTTTTGTGCCTTCGCCATAGAGATCATTGAATCCCAACTATTTTTGAAGCGTCGCTGTTATTTTTTGTTTCTATATTTCGTACGAAAATATATATATTTATTTCTTTGAGTATATGATGCATTTACTTTTATAGCAAGTTAAGTTATTGACGGTTTGATTAATTTGAAAGCTATTGAATCGATGCCGCCATCTACGTTGGTAATTACATGTTTAGATTCTTTTTTTTTTTTTTTTTGAAATGTATCGATCAATTTCTACTTCTTTGGATTTTCTTTGCGCGATTGCACTGATTAATTTCTTTCGCGTTTAAAGTGAAATATGTTAGAATTGTTAGTTATTATTACGATCAAAGCGAGCGTTTGAAAGAAGTTTTGGCGCGCACGATCGCAGGTTGTCCGTTAATGATGCAGAGTGTTGGTCACGCTAACCGTCAGCCATTTGACCGATAATTTTTAAAATCATATATAAAACGAAAATGTCGACGCGAAGGCAGATTTTTGAGGCAGATTTCTTTTCGTTTTTTTGCTGAAATATATTGAAAAATTACGTTTGCAATATTGACATTGATAAAATCATGTCCTTTCAAATTCGCATAACTGATAAGTTTGCATGTGAATCTATGTGCTCAAAATGTAGGTCATCTCAAGCTTAAGTATGGACTTGAAGATATTAAAAAAAGGAGTATACATACGAATGTTTGAAAAAGTTATTTCCCACCTTATCGTTTCAAAAATGTTTTGAATATTAAAACACATTGACATATTTGGATCCACACTTGAATTTACACGTGATCACATAAAATGGTCCATGTAGTCCCAACAAGTTTATACAATGTCCACGTTTGTTAATATCATAATACGATTATATTGACATATTGTTTTAGATATGTTCAAGGTAATTATTATCTGATATAATGAAGTATTATTAGTGCACATGTATGAGTAATAAAATAGTAATGCACAATGGAGGTGTAATTATATGATTTATATGCTCAAATTTAACGCTAATCTACATTTTAAGTCATTCACAAAGACTCACATATGGTAACAATCATTTTCGTTTAATCAATTAAAATCTGCATTGCATAAGCGTAATTTCATTTTCATACCAAAATTAATATAACTGTCTATTTAGTTATATAATTAGTCTACATGTATTCATGTTTTGGTATATATGCATAAAATATTATATTTGTAATAAAATGCATTTCGTCAAGGGAAATAGCTGACAGTTATCGTGATCAAAAGATATGCTATAGTCTTTCATTTTGTGTTTGCCCATCTAAATATCAACATCGTGATTGCTCGTAACGACAGTTATTATTGTTACTCATTATTTGTGTGTAGTATATATATAAATACCGTTTAACATTTGTGTCTTATCATTAATTCAAACGAAAAATTTATTATCTTGAAGACGGAGCTTGGAATAATTCTTAAAATGATATATATTACTTGTTCTTCTTCAGATGCCGTTGATGATTAACAAATTGAATGAAATTGATACACGTTGTACGGGAACCTGACAAGTATCCTTAAAATTGTGTCATCTTTGAGACGTTCACAAAAATGTTCGATGCTCATCAAAACAAATTGTCATGACGTAGCTTTTAGCTCGTGCAACAAGTTGTCTAGAATCACGGACAAGGTTTTGGCCGCGGTTTTGACCGTTCGGACGTGTGTTTTGATTTGGCAATTCGAGATGCAAGGATGAGTGGGACGGGGACTGGCATATTTTATCGCATTTTCGGTCATAAATACATGCCGATTATGCCATGCTATGAATGAATGGTGTGTGCGCCATTAGATAATGTCGGTTACGGATTGTAATGAATGTCACGGATCATTTGTTGAACACGAATCGGCTTACGTAAGCGTACGATCGTGCATATGACTGGATGGTGTGTCGCGTCCCAATTGAAAATGGGTCGAATGAAATTTTATTTAAGGTCACGCTTGGATTAGTCACCGAGACAAAGTAAATCAATCCCGCTATAATCGGAACGTATGCATTAATCCGAGCACTACTATTTGTTGTGGCTTTTTGCTACTTTTCTTTTCATCTCACACATATATATTTACGCTCATGTTTATCTCATTTGATGCATTAAGGGGTGACATATTTCTTACGAGGACAAATTACAATATTTCTCTTAATAACGAAAAACTTAAGTAGGGAGAAAATAATATAAGGAAGTTACGTTTTTTTAACGTTGAATATATATAAAATGAACTATTCTTCATAATTCAATGTAGATTAGTTTTTACGATTTTTGTACATTTTAAACATTATGTCAAAACATATTTTATTAGCCAACTTAAATGTTTTGAAAGAATAAAAGTTAGTATGTTTGGAAATAATTTCTTAAAGTTTTATTACTAATTATGACTTTGTAACGTTTAATATGTGAAAATATAGGATTTGTTAATTAATAAAATAAAAATTAAAAAAAAAATGATTATTTTTAAGATTATTTAAATATTGTGAATGTTATGACATTTATTTGTAATATTATTAAGCTTTTGAGAAATAAGAATTGATACATGAAATATTTGAGTAATAAAATTTTCAAAAGTAAACGATCTAAAGAAATTAAACTGAACAGATTCCATGATATAATCATATTTAAAAATATTTCATAATTACTTTTAAAATAAGTTAAAAATGTTGAATGTTATTTTTTGTTAATTTCAGAAACTTACGAAGAAATGCGTTTACGTAAGTTAAATACGTAGAATTATTTTGCATGATTTTTCATTATATCTCATCGAGTACTTCCATAAAAATTTACTTCCAAGCATAAAAAAGTAATCAGAAATTCTTCTTTCATAATATGTTCTGATTCATATTAAAAATGATTTTAAACGATTAAATATTGCAAATTAATTCATTTACTTTGTTAAATACACTTCATTACATATCTTAGTTTTATAACTTGAGATGATTATTTTTCTTGTTTAATCAAAAAATCTAATATTGAAATGTGCGCAGAAAAAAATTCGGTCATAAATGCTACAAACTTGCAGAATGAAAAATTCACATTCCACACAGCCCATAACTTCTGTATATGTCTTTCATGTAATATACGAGTTAGTCTTATGGAAATCACATATTATCGTGGAATTTTCATATGATGGTACAGAATATATATGCTTGGCTTGTTGAAGTTACATGCTCGGTATTATATAGATTTTCCAGTATTGACAATAAAAAGACGACATCTATTGTCGATTTTTCATAATAAAACGTAAGAGAATGTCTTAAAATCCAACATTAATTCTAACAATTTTTAGCATTTGCAGCATTTACTTTCTTAGGTTTCCATAATTTTTCCGAATTTTTTTCCTTGATATTTATTTGTTGATACATTTTAATGGTATTATATTCAAAGCTTTTATGGATTTTTCTTCTCGCATTTAAAGCGAATTCTTATCATTAAATTTTCTTTTAATAAATGAGCAATAGCAAATTGAAATTAAAATATCATAAAAGTCAAATAAATATGCATATAAAATAAATATAAATAAAAAGCAAGAAAATCGAACGAATTGATTATGTTTTAAGTAAACGCTTAGTGTTAGATAGTTTTGGGGGAAAACATTTTATTTGTGCTATAGGACGCGTCTATAAAGTCAAACTTGTTTATCACGACTTTTTATCGCTATTCTAAAAGTAGGTATAATTTAAACGTGTATGCAAATATCAAAATTGTACACACAGGCAGTGTGATTTTTTTTGGTCTTATATTTTTAAAGAGTTTCGTCATTCAGTACCCTGAAAAATTACATTATACTTATATTTTAAACTGTCACTACATCTAAGGAATTACATTTAATACTTGTTAAAATTCGTATTCATTAGTATATATATAAATTCATTAACTTTTTGTATATAAACAAGAATTACATTTCATAACATTTTTATTATAAGTAATAAGTAAAGTCAAAAGTATATTTATTGAAATTGTTTGAACACTAAAGGTCTACACTATGCGTTTATGTAATTAAAAAAATAATGTTTTTATTATTAAATAAACAAAATTGTCGCGAACACAAATGCATTGAAGAATATACATATTTTTAATAAAAATATTAATCTAAAATGAAATAGAAATGCTTCGAATCATAGGCCCTGATGATAACTTAAACACGAGCGCAAATATATATCGCAAACATTGTAATATTTTGTTATCTAGGTCATCGGACGACTCGATGCAGTTCGGTTCAATATGGAACTGGTTTATGGATCGCGCACAACGAACAAACTCATTATATGTTTAGTTTATACTGCGATGTAAAATTCATTTTTTTTATTTCTGTACAATTAATCTTGCACCTTTTTTTGCTACAACATTCAAATCTATCTCCCACTACTTTTTCTCTATCTCTCTCTTTCAATATTTTTGCAGGGTGAAATTCACCTTATTTTCATCATCAGCTTTATTACGAATTTAGGTCGTCGTTCAATTTAACCCTTTCGTGCTCGAATTATCCACGTGCAAAATTTAAATTTTTCGTCTCTTCGAAGAAAGAAGAAGGAAAAAAAAAATATATTACTTCACGAATTGCTTTCACTAATTACCCAGCATCTATCCGTATCTTAATGATTAACTAAAACAGTTAAATTAAAATTTATTAGCAAATAATGAGGCAAAAAAGTTAATTTCTACAAAAACACCCAGCTAATCCATTTACGACCTTATGCACGTAAAAAGTTATAATAATATTACTTTTTCTTCATTATTATTAATCAATATAAATTATTCAAATGTAATAATAATTCGAACACTTTTAAAGGATTAAGAATAATTTCAAAAAAGATACTATCTAAAAAATATTAAAAAAAGAATATGCAATTTGTCAAATTATAATTTGTTGAAAAAATCAGAAATACTGTATTTTTTATATTTTAATTTAAAAAGAGAAAAATGATTAATAAATAAAAAAAATATTTGTTATTGCCTATTATAACTTTTCCCGTATATATTATAATTGACGCGTGATTTTGATTTTATTTCAAAGTTTTAAATAGCTTCACAAAGTAATAACATTTTTTTATGAAACAATTTTCCTTCAAGTTTCAGTCAAATGAAATTTGATGGCAATTTTTTTTGTTTTCTTTTATTTTTGTATTTTTTTTCTTTTTTGTATGATTTTTTTCTTCGAAGAATTATTCAACAGCCCTTCGTAAAATGTAATACATGTGTCAGTAATATTTATAATTATACATATAAGTCAAATCGAACACATTGGATTCTACTTGGACTAAACGCAGTCCAAAACACACGTCAGATAATTCACTGCAAAGGCACCACTTGTGGATTGTATGATTTAATGTTAGTCCTTCTAGTCATAATATTAATGTAATACTGACTATGATGTAAAATTTGTATTAAAACAAATAATTTAATAAAAATAATAATTTTAATGTAACATATTAAATAAGCGTTATTTAAATTCTACAATTTAAAGAAAAAAAATGACATTTTCAAGATAAAATTATTGTACATAAAATGTATTGATTATTAAGTAAGAATTACATTCCAGCAATTGTGAATTTGAAGTAGAACAATAATATTCTATATTGCGCCATGAAATATATCAGTACTTTCTGTTTGAATGAGTTTCATCCCTTTCGTGTGTAACTTTATATCTCGATTATAATCTCATCTCAGAGTAATCTCTTTTTATCCCACGGCATTTAAGTGGCGTAGTTTCGTTGCTAAATTATGCATTACTTTTATCATTACAATATTTTCTCGGACTAAATTTATTATTAATACTCTAATATCACTAATGCGTTATTAATTTTGCACTAATGATATTACGTATGCGAAAAATCATTATCACGATAGTAGCGTAACGCGTTATCACATAATTAGATGATTTCGTAGCAAAACTGTTGTTTACATGCACGTGCTTTTCGAAAGAGATGAGTCTTGTAACTTTAACTCAAAATTCTCATGCATTTTTATTTTTAGAGAATGAAAAATTAATTATTAATTAATTAATTAAACTGAAAATTATTCATAAACTGAATCTTTCGAATGAAAAGAAAATATGAAAATTGCGGCTTAAAAAATTGAAATGAAAAATCATCATCCCACAAGTTATGCTTTCAGTTGAAAAACGTGTGTTTCAAGTAATGATAAATACTGATAAGAATTCAAAGTTTGGAAAACGTGTGTAAAGACAGTGCTCATTTATTGCTGAGGCTGTTTCATTGTGTAATTTATTATCTTATTTTTACCCATTGCGCAATTGCGACCGCGTTCATATGATTTAACGTCCCTTAATCATCATGTAAAACACGTAACACGTATATTTTTCCGTTAAAACACTTTTTCTTCACACACTGAGGAAAATAACATTTGTTATGTTTCCGTAGCATTTGTGTTGTATTCATCGCATCATTGCGAAAATTATATAAGTGTATATTAAAAATATCTTGAATTGTCACAATGTTAAAAACAATTATTCATTGTGATAATTCATCAAGAATTTTTATTATATTTGATGATACAGTTTTCGAATAATGTATGAATACAACGTAAATGTTTCGACATTTAACAATTTTTATTTTGTTGTTGTTTGATTATTTTTCCCGTCAATCCCTTTTCTTATTTCATCCTCGGTTGAAAAAAAGTGCCGCAAAAATTTGCGCATTTTTCATGGCAAGAACTTTGCGTCGTTTTACACATTTTTTTCAGCCAATTGTATTGAATTTTTTTGGTATCGAGTGCGCGGAAGACGAAAGAATTTATTTGATGCCGATAGATGGCAATTCGTTTATTTGTTCTCGGCAGTGCGACATTAAATTTCCCAATAACTCTTTTGTAATCGCGTTCGTTCTTGACCCGATGTACCTTTCGCAAAAATTTATGCTTTCAGTTGAACACATTTTTGTCAGTTGAATTTTGAAATGGAACATGATATATACTTTGTCGATTTATTCGGATTGCAGTTGAATCTTTTTCAAAATTCAAGTGTATTTTATACGATCCTTCTAACTGATTGAATTTTGAAAAATTCGACTATTTGAAGTACAAACGAATCTTTTCCCATCTTTATACTTTGTAATATTTTGTTCACCAGAAAAAATACAATTCTATCATATACGTCAAATAAATTTAGACTTTTTTTGTTGCAAAGTTTTGTTTTCAAATTTTGGTTTAATTTATGTTATAATTTAAATTGAAAAAATGATTTGAACAACTGCTTTTAACTTACTGCAGTTGTTCAAGTCCAAGTTAGTTTAATTCTCATAAACAATTTCTTCTAAATTGATTCGTAAAAGATTCTCTTGTGCATCTTTCTTCCGAGCGAAATTTTGAACTATTCGACATCGGGATCTTAAATTAAGACACATATTTTTTTGCGTTACAAGAGAGCGTTAGAATTGATTTTCATGATCAACCAAGCTATTGTCTGATTTCGGTTAATCGTTTTGTTACGACACTGAAATGCGACGACAGTTATATTATACGATTTATTGTTTTCTTTTTGTTCAGGTTTAAATGCAATTTTAGCACAGAAGTGTTTTACCACAAAAATTGTCGTTGAGTTTTTGTGTCAGTTTTGTTTGAAATTCGAAATATGTCGTGGACAATTTCGTGGCACTATATATTTTAATCGTTTGGCGTCATTTTGATGAAAGATCGACGGCTGTTGTTTATAATTACCGTCATAATGTAGCAACACTTATTACGTTGAGTAGTGACAGCTACTGGGTTCCGTATGCAGGATAATTAAGCGTTTTGTGGTGAATACACGCTTTGCACGATTTGTTGTTACTTGCAACGTTGTAGAATCATCGTTTGATGGACTCTTCGTTGAAGAGATGGATATTAATGACATTTTGCGTTGTTGTTGTCAAGACTTTTTGGTTGTAGTGTCGATGATGACACCTGTATGATTCGTCTGAAACAATATTTTGGACGATTAAAATGACAAATAGGTCATAGTAATGGTTAACATTAAAGTTATTATTTTTGGTTTTTTATAAGCTATATTTCAATTCAATTTCCCAGAATATGTATACAGGGTGCACCATAAATATATGACATGAATATGACCATCAGTTGTCAAAAGTCAAAAGTTTTGCAAAATTAGACATTGCCACAGATTCAGCCATGGTTGCCACTGCTGATGAACATTTTTGAACAAGTTTTGACAAGGAGTCTGATGGTCATATTCGTGTCATACATTTATGTTACACCCTGTATATATTAAGTAACTTTTCTTTTGTTTTAAGAATATTTATTATGAAACTGAAACCAATTATATAGTATTTTTTACAATATGATATAATAATTACAGGATACAAGAGGATATGTTATAATCACTGAAGAAACAATTTCTATTAACTCTTATAATAATTTTCAATGATTATCATATATTCATCTGCACCCCGTCATCATTATAGCATATAGTAAATAATACTATAAAATGGCTTTCAATCTGGTAACTTGATTTTGTAATTTGATTGAAAATATATTAATCTTAATGTAGCAGAGTTTTTTTCTATCTTTGTTCAAATTTAAAAAGTAGATCAGCTTGTCCGAAAAAGGATTAACTTTTCGTAATTAAATTTTGATAAACATTTCCGGAAAAATAGATCATTCTAAATGCAGTATAATTTGTTTAAATTTCATAATCTTTACGTTATATCAAATTAACAAAATGTATGACTGAAAATTTTTGAAATGAAGAATAACACGTGAAGTATGTTCTTTTACTTTTATCATAAATAAATATTTGTCTTTTTCTAATTTAAGTAATACATCTTTTATGAATGATTCAGATAATTACCATTATTTTTATAATCATTTATAATTATTTATAATAAGCTTTTTTCAGGCAACAGTTTTTTATGAAAAGCTTTGCTTACTTAACTTACCAGTTAAAGATATATTTAAAAATATTTTTTTTTGAAAATAGATCACCATTATAAAGAATTTGATACATA
Source organism: Gryon sp. ZL-2020 (assembly GCA_022817425.1). NCBI lineage: Eukaryota > Metazoa > Arthropoda > Insecta > Hymenoptera > Scelionidae > Gryon > Gryon sp. ZL-2020. Next base: position 9,033 of record JABFPJ010006226.1, read on the forward strand.
AATAGTATCGTAGTATTATATTTCCATAAATGCTATATGATCTTGCAATTCAGATTGCATAGCTTGAAATTGCGAAAAGACGTTGTATATAATGTTTTAAATAAAACCGACAGAAAACATTAAGAAAAAGAATGTGTTATACATTTTTATGAACGTCAAATAATGTCGCTTCAACGATATTGATGCAAGCCCATGTTCCACATATACTAACACAATAATGGTCAACGTATGATTGATGTTTGCAATAAAAGAACATAGATTCAGTTAATACATCGTTGGAAAATGAAACTCAAGATCGCTATCGAAAGTTAATCTTTGTATGAAACAAATATTGGTCTATGTAAATATTTTTGGAATGTTTAACAAAAAATGTAAAAAAAAGACATATAAATACAATTTTATATCAAATATACAGATATTTTCAATAAAAATAAAAAAGAAGTTTAAATTGAAAAAGCAACAAAATATATAAACAAATGAAATTTGTAAATACGATTTATTTATATTCTTTCTCCTCCCCTTTTATATGAAAAAATATAATGATTGACTCACCTTGACGCGTGTCCTCTAGCGAATCTTTAATAGATGTTCTGTTTCGGTAAATAGCTTATATTTAAAAAGCTCAAACTGTCTAAATGTTGCGAGAACGTCAAAGGTTAGGCCCTTGTCTGCCCTTCCGTTTCGTTCGTAGATTAAATTGTATTGTGACGATCATAGCGGTTCAGAATCGCTGAGACAAATACAGACGATGGACACACAGCGAGATACAGCAAAATTGAACAATCGAACAACAGAAAAACTTTTCCGACTATCGAAACTTTATGTGGTTAAGTTAACCGAAGGATTGTTTCAGCTTGTTTAGCTTTGCTCAAACAAACCGTTTAAAAAATGTTCTCAGTTCGTTTTAATCAAAAACCAATAACTTAATCAAAGATGCTCCATCATAATTCATAATTATAAATTGATTTTATATCATAATTATAATCCATTTGTTCCAGTTAAACTTCATAATGGTCAGTCGGTGATGAGATTTGGTCGATTTAAACTCCAGTATGATTGAAGATATATGAGACATTGCTATCCTGATGAGACAGATGAACTCCAGAATGAAAGGCGGCTCGCTTTGTGGACGAGTTGTTGTTGACATAATAGGATGACTTGCGCATGCTCGTGGACGTGGACATGACCGCCACGGTCTCATAGTAGCGAAGTTTGCCGCAGCATTGGCCGCTTTTGAGAATCGCGACAAAGCCACGACGGTACTTCTTGTTGAAGAAAGCATAGAGAATGGGATTGATGCAGGAGTTGCTGGAGCCGAGCCATTGGGCTATTGGAGTGGCCACCCGAAGCACCTCATATTCCCAGTCGGCAATTTTGCCGCCGAGTTTGATTCTCGCGAAGATGACGTACAGTGGCAGCCAGGATAATACGAATATAATCACCACGACTACCAGCATCTTCACCACTTTGACCTTTGACATTTGTTGCATTCGGTCCATTTGATCGTCCTTCGTGTCGGAGGGTATGTGCCGTCGCGAGACCTTGATCCAGATCAATACATAGCACATGGAGATGAGAATCATCGGCAGAACGTAGCAGAGCATCAGATTGCCAATCAGGAAGAAGAGCGAGTCATCCTCGGGTCGGGGCCACTGCTCGATGCATAGTCGTAGATCCGGGTCGTCGCGGTACATCTCCAGGTCGAAGAACAACAACCAGGGCGAGGTACTACTTAGCGCGACGAACCAGATCACGACGATCATCATGCGTGCCCGACGCTTTGTTATCTGGCACTTTAATGGCCACCAGATAGCCAAAAACCTGAAACAAACAACATTTGCAAGATTAGTTCAATGAATAAGAATTAAGTCAAAGGAATTGCAATTGTTTGTTACAAATTTGAAAATACAAAATTTGGTTTCGAGACTTTTATAATCAAGTTACAGTGGAAAAATTATTTCACCACAAAAATACACTGCATATACTGACAATCATAAAACCTGAGAATGTAATTATCAATTGAATTATTACTGTTTTTAATAGCATTCTGAATCCATCGGCAAAAAATCATCAAATTTTACTGTTAAAAACAATAATTTATGAAGAAAATAACGTAAATATTTACTAAAATAACTTTCATTTTT
>JABFPJ010006227.1:0-11175 GCA_022817425.1 Gryon sp. ZL-2020
ATAATTTCAAAAATTGACGCTGAAATATCCGTTTATACCGGATTAGTATTACACTTTCGAATGCCTACTTCAGTCGGATCCAACGGAATGAATTCGTTGATGGATCGATCCGTTCTTGCATCCTATCTTCAAGCTACCATCTACTTTTTATTATAGGATTGATGATGATTGATTTTAAGAATTGATTACATTTCCGTTAGAGCTTAGAATACTCGCATATGATTGGCTAATGCTCGACGCTGTCACACAGTGTGTTCATAGTAAATTCTTCTCAGTCGACACAGCTGATCATCAATTGGGAAATATGTGATTTATCGTACATTTTAAAGCTTCAATATTAAGAATAACCAACAAAATTTGAGAGGTTACAGTGATTCCCAGAATCTCAACGATTCGTCTGACGATAGATAAACATGGACAAAAATCAAAACAAAGTAAATTTTGAGGTTATATTATATTTCATTGTTTAAGTGAAATTTCTGTCAGTAATAATTATTGTTACATTATTTCAGGATGAACAAAACAATCAGGATGAATCAGAGTCGGAAATAGACGAAACGGAGCCGCGATTGAAATATGTACGAATGCGAAATGATCTGGAACATATATTAAAAAACGATGCTGCCAGTTGTATTGCAGTTCATCCAAAGGTATTTTACAAACATACTTAAATTCACTTTTTTCCTTTGTTTTTAAAATTATTAATGAACATATTTTTATTATTTATAGTTCTTATGTTTGGGTTCTCACTGGGGATCAATTCACATATTAGATCATCAGGGAAACTCAGTGGAATCCAAAAGTTTACACGCACATACTGTCGCGGTGAATCAAATTTCTATTGATCAGAGTGGCGAATATATTGCATCTTGTAGTGATGATGGCAAAGTTTTTATATATGGTTTATACAGTACAGAAAACAATCATAGTATGAGTAAAGACCGACATGTTAAAAGTATAGCAATCGATCCAAATTTCTTCAAAGGCAATAGTAGAAAAAGATTTATTACAGGTATAAGCTGAAATATAGATTAAATAAATTTAAAATATAGTTACAAATTATATAAAAATAATTAATTCGTTGTTATCAATTTTATGAAAAATTTATTACTTATTATGGTTTATATCTAATAATCATATATGAATATGTAAAAGAACTTAATTTATTAACTTTACGTTTGTTTACAGGCGATAAAGAACTGATCCTTTATGAAAAATCATTTCTATCACGTTTAAAACCCACAGTTTTGTATGAAGCAGAGGGTGGTGTTCGTTCTATAGCCTGGGTAGGTCAATTTGTAGCTTGGGCTTCAGATACTGGAGTGAGAGTATATAATTTAAATACTAAATGTTCTTTGGGACTCATTAAATGGGCCCAATCAGTAGAGTAAGTGCATTTTAATCAAGTCCAAAATCACTTTACTTGTATTTAAATATAATTCATATATAAATATATTTATGAAACTTGTAGTGCTTCGCCTGAACACTATAGATGTAATCTCAAATGGACAGATGACAGGACGTTATTAATCGGATGGGTTGATACTGTTCGAATTTGTCAAATTAAAAAACGTTCCATTAGAGATGCAGTAAATCGTAATTTGCCAGAATATATCATAGATCCAGGTTTTTCATATATATTTGTATATTTTAAAATTAACTAAGTATTGACCGAACAAACTTATGAACTAATAAGTCTTAACTTTCTGTAGTATCAACATTTCAAGTAGACTTTTATGTATCTGGAATTGCACCACTTGAATCACAATTGGTTTTACTTGGTTGTCCAAAAGAATTGGACAGTGACGGCAAAAGTCAACGTCCAACATTACACGTAGTTGAGCCAAAATATCAAGATTTTGTAGATATATGCGCCAACTCTTTAACTCTACGCGGATACAAGGAGTACAGTTGCAATGATTATCACTTAGATTACCTTATAGAAGAAAACAGGTCAGCTGAATATTTCGTATATCTTTTTCACAAATCAATTTATCCTTGCAATCCGTTCTCCATACAAAAATATCATATTTTTGAATTACAGATTTTTTATAGTTAGTCCTAAAGACTTAGTTGTTGCGAGTTTATACGACGCAGATGACAGAATTGATTGGCTTTTATCACACGATAAATTTGAAAAAGCTTTGGAAGCAGTAACAATAAGCAATAATAAAGTATGCAAACATACGGTAACAGATGTTGGAAGAATCTATCTCGATCATCTTCTCGCTTGTGGAAAATATGAAAAGGCGGGAAAGTTGTGTTTAACTATTTTAGGTCAAAATAAAAAACTATGGGAAGAAGAGGTGAAAACAATGTAAACAAATAATAAAGAGAAATAATTGAAATATTAAACTATATACATAAGTAATTTGAAAAAGCTGAAAGAAACTAATTTAAAAAAATATTAATTTATTAATTTTTAAATTAATGTACATGTTACTTTATTTTGTAGGTGTACAAATTTGCAAAAGTTCATCAACTTCGTTCGATATCAGCTTATCTTCCTCGGGGTGAAGTTGCCTTAGATCCTTTAATATACGAAATGGTCTTATATGAATACTTAAAAATGGATCCTGAAGGTTTTTTACAGTTAGTTAAAGAATGGTCGCCAAATCTCTATACAGTAACTGCAGTCGTAAATGGCGTATTAGAGCACCTTCTTGTACATAATCAGTGTCATAATGTACTTTTAGAAGCTTTGGCTATTTTGTACAGTCATGATGGAAAATATGATAAAGCTTTGGCAATGTATTTGAAATTAAGGCACAAAGACGTCTTCCAGCTAATACAAAAACACCAACTGTATAATTCTGTTTATGATATGATTGAAGGATTGATGGATTTGGATGCTGAAAGAGCAATTCAGTTTTTCCTAGAAAAGGACAGAGTACCTTCAGATATTGTTGTTCAAAAATTACAGAATAATCAACGATATTTATTTATGGTTTGTTTATTTCTGAATGTCGAATGTAAATTTAATATAATATCTTGATCATATTTTTAAAGAATATTTTCAGTTTTTTTGATGTTAAATTACATTTTAATATTTAGTATTTAGATGCATTGGATAAGAAGGATACAAAAGACTTGAAAGGAAAATATCACGGATTATTAGTGCGACTGTATGCAGATTTCGCACGAGATAAATTGCTTCCTCTGTTACGAAGATCTGACAACTATCCGATCCAAGAAGCACTTGATATTTGTAGTCAAAGACAATTTTATCCGGAAATGGTTTATTTACTCGGTAGAATAGGGAATACTTCGGATGCTTTAGCTTTAATGACGAGAGAATTGAACGACATGGAAAGTGCCATACAATTTTGTCAAGAACATGATGATGAAGAACTGTGGAATGATTTGATTAATTATTCGCTAGATAAGCCAGGTAAGCATTTTTTAAATGTATTATTTTATGATTAACTATATAATTTTGCTAATATTTATTTCAATTAAAATGTTATATTGTACATTATATAGATGCAATAACGTTTCTTCTTCAAAAAATTGGAACATACGTGGACCCGAGATTAATGGTTCAAAGAATTGATCCGAAATTAGAAATTCCAGGTTTAAAGAAAGCTCTAGTCAAAATGATGTGTGATTACAATCTTCAAGTTTCTATACAAGAAGGTTGCAAGAAAATATTGTCTAGTGATTATTTTAATCTTCATGAAAGACTTGTAAGAAGTCAGCAGAGAGGGATTTTTGTTGATGGTACGAATTCACTCTTCATAACGCAAAATATTATTATTTGTTCAAAGTTAACTTTTTATAAAATCATTAACATTTTTCAGATGATCAATTGTGCGGAGCATGTCATAGAAAAGTAATAATTAGAGGTAAAATTATTGTTAAAATCGTGTTTATATTACTTTGTATGAATATGAAGTTAATTTATATAAAAATGTTTATTTTGCAGAACCAAGAAATTTATATATATTTTATTGTAAACATGTTTTTCATGATGATTGTCTACCATCCGATGAATTAATGGTAACTTTTCTCTTAAAAAATGATATATATATATATACATCTAAATATAAACTTAATAATAATAAAGAATTCATTTTCATTTTAGGCCTGCTGTGTTATTTGCAATCCACAAAAGGATTTATCACCAAGCAGAAAATGATCAAAATGTACGTACTTAATTATTCGAACAAATTATATTTAATCTTTTCAAATTCAGTTGACATCGCATTGTTTACTATAATTTACATTCTCAAAAATATATTAAAACAAATCTATTTTACTGTTTACTAAGTACCTCTTATTTGCAACTATCGCACGTTTCTGTGCTATCTTCTTTTACATAAGCTTCAGCAGACTCCAATTTTGATTGTTCACAACCTTTACAAGTCGCCTCACAATTCATTTTAACTTTACAACTTTCAAATTCCAATTTTATCGGAAACTCTTTCATTGCTTCTTTACAATCCTTCAAACATGCTTCAGTTGACTCCAGTTTTGATCCTAAACAGCTTTTACAAAATTCTTCGCAGTCAATTTTAACGTCACATTTCTCAAATTCTGATTCATTCGTACAAGTTTTGTTTGTATCTACGCAATCTTTTGAACTTTGACAAGGATTTAACGTTAACTTTTTAATAATTTTACAGCCTTCACATGTATTGGTACAATCGGTTTCTTTGCCACATGATTCCAACTTTGTATGATCCACGACCTTACAACCTTCACAACTTACTTTATTTTCGAGATTGTCACTGTCGAAATTTGAGTCACTTTTCGTAGAAACCTGTTCACATAGGCAATCATCTTGTACATCACTAGTACAATTACCGCAAATTGTTTTGCAAAAAGGATCGTCAGTACTTGTCGTTTCCTTTTATTGAAACCCATTCAGCATTATTTATTATTATTTATTTAAATGAATAAGGAGAAATATAAATAAATATTTGTATACCATGAACACGGAACTTTTGGTATCGATGGAAATTCCACATAAATTACAAATTCGACGCATATTTTCTTTTAAAGTGTTTCTTTCTAACACAAGTTCACTATTCGTATGTTCGTCATTTTTTGCAATATTAAGAATATGATTTAATGTAAAAGTCAATATCTCTGCAGGTTTAACTGTAAATATTGAAAAATTCATTGATATAAATAATTTCATATGAAATAATATGAAAATATCATAACATTTGTTAATCATTTTACCTGCCAATAATGTTTGTACGTAATCCAAAATTAATGTTTTTATTTCTGGATGATCCGAAAAATAGTCACGCTTTTTATCCTAAAATTTCACATTTTTTATATCATTAAGTTTTTTATTTATAAATTCAGTATTTAATATAATAAATAATAAAAATTGTATTATTTGTAATATAATGAACGGAAATATACATTATTCTCGAGATATGTTGATGTTGAATCTAAATTATCTTGCCATTTCGACATGTGCAATGAAATGTCTGATAAAAGTAGTGGATTAATTTCTAATACAAATGGCAATGACTGCCAGTCATGTTTCAAAATCTTGCCATTAGTACTGAAGTATGTTTTTACAATATGAGTTTCACAATTGCTGATCATTTTTCGTTCGACAGTATAAACATTCAAACATCGTCCAAACAATGTTTTGCATTCTGCTGCTGAACAAGACTATCAAAGGAAATTAAATCTTTTTAAATTAATATTTTTTTCTTATATTTTTTCTGAAAAAATAAAACATTTCCTAATTATGTATAATAATTTTAAATACTTTACATATTCACACTGTATGATATGACCATCTTCATTTAGATTTTGCAAAATAAAATTGCCAGTGAAATTTCTCAATGCCAAATATCTGGAAAGCACAATATTGGCTCCTTCACATAACAATTTATCGACACAGCATAATGGAACGTCAAGAATGTTTTTTGCCGAATTGCATGGACATGTTTTTGCAACTTCCACATGATAAACACAATTTTTATTTGAAATAATTGACAGTTCTTTTTCATGATAACCGTTACTTGCATACAAAAATCTGTTTCATAATTATATGTATAAACAATTAAATAGAAGTTTAATAAAAATATGCAAATGTTTAATAGTTTTAGAAGACTGACTCTGTTCGCTTTTCTTCCAGACAACTTAAATTCTGATTTACAGAACTGATTAATTTCGACCCACCGAATTGGCCTCTTACTGTGAATGTAGATGACACATGGACTATAAACTCGCATCGTTTGTCATCAGATTGTTCAACGGAAATGCAATAACCACCTAATGCAAATACATTTGTACATTGGCCATGCCTTGAATGCACTATCAAATTTTCCCGAAAGCAAATTGCCTTTTTTATAAAATCATCTAAAACAAGTGATCACAATTAATAGATAATCTCATTAATAAAAATGATAAATATTTAATAAAAATGATCAATATTTATTATATAACGAAGTTACTAATGGATTCCTATAATATGTAACTCATATATACACCTGTGGAAAAGAAAAATGCAATACCTAAAGAAATTAAAAATATTTACTTTATGATACCAAATTTATTTGTTCTATTTGCATTTTAAATTTGTTAGAATTAAAAAAAAATATTATGTGGTTCTTATAAATCCATTCAATTAATAAATATACTTAAATACAAAAAGAGATTCAGAGTTTTTAAAAAAATTATATTTTTATAATTTGTTTGGATATTTGCGTTTGTTTATCCACTGATGTACGAAAATTAAACTAATTTTGCTTTAACGCATACAATCAAAAAGATAAATATAAATTTATGCAAACAACATATACATATACGCAATGAAATGTAGATTGCAAATTCTAATTTTGATATGTTTTCTAATTAAATTAACAAGGAAAACTAAATCGTCGTATCTAACGAATAAAGTCCTATATCGTTGCATCGTTGTAAAACGTCCTATCTTCTATATAAAAAGATAGGACATAAGCCTTTTTTCAACGGAGCAACGACATAGAACTTTATTCGCTAGATACGTCGAAATGTAATTAATATAAAGATATTATGAGATAAACATTAAAATTCTAAAGTACATCGAATTTCCAAATAGTATTATACATTATAAACAAATATGCAATGCATAATGTGCGCTTAATGGAAGTTGAGTGTAAATATAATTAATATACTGACCACTTCAGTTTAATATTTAAAATAACTTCGAACTTTATCATTCTGAATTACAACGAGCAAAATGAATCATAACATTGTAATTGTATTAATATCGTTAAATCTTTTAATAGATAATTTATATACACTTACGTGATTTATAGAACATACTTTGTATTTTATTATACACAATTATTAATATTATTTTACTATAGACGATTTCATTCGTTAATTGTGTTATTATTTACAAAAAATCGCTTTTTATAATATTGGTTTAAATAAAACTTGTACATAATAGTGAAATGCATGTCATGTCTTATATAAACGAAAGTGTAATTGTCTATGTATGTTATTATAACATTATGTAATCTAAATATAACAACATGTAATCTAAATTAGTCTATTATTTATACTTTTATAGGTTTGTGAAATATATGTAAATTTTTTCATTGTATTCAGCAAATTTATTAACATTAGTCCTTATAATCTTAGCAGCTTAGCTTAATTTCATAAGATATTCTTAGATAAATTGACTTCCTTTAAATCTGTATACTTTCAATATACTTTATATAGAATTTATTATAACATACCTATACAAAAATTTGGAATCCATGTGGAAAGATCATTTGTTTCAATTTCTACGTTTTGAGTAGCCATATAACTATAAAATAAGTTTTAGTAGTAAAAGAAGAATTTTTATTTTTTATTTAACTTTTTTTAATTAATAGTTTAACGGCTTCTGATCTTTTTTAGATGTTTAATTGTTTTTGTCAATTAATTTAACTACATGAACTTAGCCAATTATTCTCTTTATTATAGATAATAAAAAATTCACCTTCCTACGTAAGAATTTGAAGCTTCTCTTTTAATTTCTGGTTTGTAACTGTATTTTTTTGTGTAACTGTAAATGTGAATCTCTTTATCTCAAAAATATATAAGTACAAAAATAATAGGGGAGTGGCGGGTATTATGCGCTGTCTAAGGTTATTTGTTAATATTTTTGTTATTATTAATTAATATTTAAAAAGTGATAAGGTTGCACAATGTTTATTTAATCATTTTACTATCAAGTTCTGAGCATAAAATTATTTAAAAAAACAGTTTAATTATTTGTAAACATTAATTTAAAAAAAAGTGCAAAAGGCGCGTGATACTCGTCGAGTCGTATATTGTGCGCAGTGTTTCTAACTGTGAGCCCCAAACGCATGGAGTGGGGTTGGCCGGCTTATGCGTTTGGGGCTCACAGTTAGAAACACTGATTGTGCGCCACCATTATTTAACATGGAGATTCTGAAGAAAATGTTTTAACTTTAAAAATAATTGAAATTTGATGAATTAATTTTTATAAATTTACAATGTTTTTTATTAATTATGCGGACTTCGTCAATTACAATAGTTCCTTTTACTTTTTAGTTCCCCACCCGTTGCCAGCTCGCGCGTTTCTGACCTTCATTAATTATTTATACATTGCTTTACCCCAAAAATATCGTCTCCCCACATTCGGCCGTCCTGATCTTCGCAGACCATCATGAACTGCATCCTTTTCCTTTCCTTTCCGCGTTCTTTGTCGCTTTCAACTTCGGGCTGTGGTTCTTGTACCCATTACTCCGTGGAGTCACAACCAACCTCATGCTGCCATCTATTTCTTTGTACAACAACCCTCCCCTTATCGCGTATCCTGGGATTTTACTCTCCTGCACATCACTAAACAAAGTCATCACTCGGGTGTCCTCTCTCTGAGCCTTCCGAAGTCGAGGGAGCAAGCCGTCTTTCTCTGCTTCAGCCATCAAGACGTCGAAGATTGGATTGCGGCTAAGGGCATCTACATGCACCATAATCTTGCCTGGTCAATGCTCGACTTCATACTTGAAATCTTGCAATTGCATTGCCCATCTGGCCACACGCAGACTCGGGTCCTTCTTGCCCATCGTCAAGACAAATGATTCACAATCCGTAACAATCTTAAAAGGCACTCCCAGTAAATAAACTCGGAACCTTTTTACACTCTTGACGACAGCTAGCACTTCCAACTCGTAACTCGGATATTTCTCTTCGTCTCTAGTGGTCTTTCGGCTGTAGAAATACACTGGGTACAGCTTTCCATCCTCCGCTTCCTGCATCAGGATTGCTCCAAAACCATGCTTAGAAGCATCTATATGAAGTTCCGTCCTGACGCCTACTCGATACAGCTGTAGCACTGGTTCCCTCGCTAGTTTCTGCACTGAGAGCAAAAACCAATCAAAATTACCGTGCTTGTCATAGTAAACATAAGTAAAATTGTCGACAAGGAAATAAATATGTTGTTGAATTGATATTTTGTAGTGATTTACTTGACTATTTACATTTAGTCTACATCATTTTTAAGTAAAGGAAGAACAATTTTTACCGTGCTGTTGTTTACAGTCTGTATTTAGGTATTATATGTAGTTATGTTTAGAACAATTTGTGTTGTTGATAATAAGTGCGTGCTTTTCATTATATTTTATGTTTTACTGCCTCCAAATATTACCATGATAGCACGGTAAATGTTTCGTACAATAATTGCTATCTATTTATGTTTGATTATTTGGATGAGTGAGTTTCCCGATACGACTTCTTTCATAAACAATGAAATAGTACAGTGGATAAAACAGCGGCCTAACACTTTGAAGACACGAGATCGATTCCGGGAGAAAGAGTTTTTTTAATTGATAAGTTTAAACTAAAAATAAATATATGTTATACATAAATTTTACCTTACTGGTACGTTAAATTTGTTGTTTTTATCAGTTATTCTTATTATATTGTGAGGATAAATAATTATACTCTACTGGTAAGGTAAAATTTGTTTTGTTTTGGAACTGATTTTATATCTAAAAATTTCTTAAAATAAACCGGAAGAAACGTAATTTTTAATGTTTACTCATTATTACTGATGTTTACCAAGTAACACGGTAAATTTAATGATATTTTCACAATAGTTTTTATTTATTTTTTGGCTCAGTGTGCTTCAATTGTCGGAAAGATTCCTTTTGTTCGGGCCCAAACACGAAATCATTTCCCCCACGAAGAAGATCAGACAACGGGCGAGCTAGCATCGAGTAGTTCGGGATAAACTTCCGGAAATATCCCGTAAGCTCCAAGAAGCTTTGGATTTGTCTCACATTGGTTGGTTTTGGAAATTTTACAACAGCATTACTTTTACTCGGCGAAGGACTGATTTCACCATTCTCAACAACATTACCAATAAATTCAACCTTTTTACACAAAAATTTACATTTCTTCTACTTAATCTGTAACCCAGCTCTTTCTGCCACACTCAAAACTCTTTTTAACATTTCAATTCCACTTTCATTATCCTCGGATGGAATAATGAGATCATCCATGTACTCCAACACTGTACCATCTTGTATCAATTCTCTAAACACAACATTTATAAACCATTAAAACACGCTTGGGGACTTACATAATCCGAACGGTACACGGTTTGAACTCATACTGTCCACCCGGAATTACAAATGAAGTGTATCGTCGACTTTGTTCTTCTATAGGAACACGGAAGAACTCATTCTCTAGGTCTAATGTACTAAATCTTTTGGCACCCTGGAGCGAATCCAGAAGATCGTCTATCAATGGTAACGGATACCGATCTCGACAAATTTCCCGATTGAGCTGACGATCGGACTCGCGAATTCAGATAGTGATGGGCAAATGATTCCCTTCTCCAACCACTCGCGTATTTCTTTATCTATAATTTCCTTTTCGAACACTGACAGTCTACGCGGTGGCTGGGAGATAGGCTTCTCACTCTTCAACACTATCTTCATTTCCAAGTCGACCTTCGGATCATCAACCGGGTTATAATCAGCAATCAATTGTTCTATCTTCTGCATATCCCCCCCCCAGGTATCTGTCTGTCTACCAAATCCTGATCAGACTCTAACAACGTTTCCACATCAATTCTACACGGTTAGACCGGGCGCCCGGTGGTGAATGCGTTGAGCATCACTATTCGATGCGCTAAAGAAAATCGACTTTGCACATAGATTATAAGTGCGCAACGATTAAGAATCAACCGTCGGCGCATTG
>JABFPJ010006228.1:0-11174 GCA_022817425.1 Gryon sp. ZL-2020
ACACTTTTGAGAGTTTCAGCTAGTTCCTGTCAAAATTTCAGCAAAATCGGTTCGGTAGATTTTGTGTGATGCTCGAACAAACAAACAAACAAACAAACAAACAAATAAACAAACAAACAAACAAACATACTTTCATATATATATATTAGTTAGATGTTTATATACTATTATATAATATACTATTTCATCCCTTAAATGATGTAATGGAAGATTACTTCCTCTCTCTAGGATAGAAAGTTACTTTCCCTCCCTATAAGGAAAGCAAATGCCACTTTCATTTTTCGATGAAGAAAAAAATCTGTTTAATGGATTTGTAAGAAAAAATATCGTTTGCAATTAGCAAAAATGTCTCTCTAAATTTGAAAAACTGAAAATTTACTTTTTTAGGCTGCATAATCAATTTTTTGCAACATTTATAGTTCGTATTCTCTGAAAAAGTTAATATTCTCTTTTTAAAAAAGTAAATTAAAAAGAAGAAATAATATCAAAAAAAAATAAACAACAAATTTTGTTATTTTCCAAAAAAAAAAAAAAATCAGTCACTCAAAAAATAAATTAAATTTTCAGTCATAGAATCGGCAACTTATTTTCTCCTCTAGTTACGGAATATACTATTTGTATACTTTCCAAAATTGAAAAAGAAATGTGAAAATATTAAATTTTAGATAGTGTACTAAAGCAAGAATTAGTATTCAACAAATATTTTATTTCTACTTCACTATTTGATACATTGACCTTTGACAGCATAATATTTTCTTCATATAGTGATCTCTAGCGTGTATACTCAATATATCTGAATAATCAACGATGGAATCATACGTGTTCAAAGTTGTTCCAAAAGATGTTTAGGGTTAATAGTTTGTATATTGAGTATAGATGTTGTCCGTATATATTTGACGGTCCTTTGGGATATACTTGAATGCGACATGTATACACATAAACATTCACGAAACGAGAGCGAATCGAGTGAGCAGACAGCGATTCCGCTTGAGAGGGATTCGATGGAGATGGATGGTTGTTCTCCCCGGGGATGGTAATAGTTTCTGCGTGGGTTTTGCGCAGAATGCAAGTCCGCTGTTAACGTATGCGCTTATAGATAACGCACGTCCAAATATATATACTATCAATACATACACATACAGAGATTTATGTATATATATATATGTATCCAACATCACCAGCACATATTTCGAGCAGTGTGCCAAAGATGCATTGTTTGTGGTATTAGGATGAGCCTACGAGGACTTTAGGCCACATGGCACTCGGCTCTCGGTGCATGGCTCGGCTCAACGCTCAATGTCGACAAAACCAACCACTCGGCGGTAGCTATCTATTGAAAGCTCTCTCGTATGTGTATAAATGTGTGAGTATGTGTTTGGATGGGTGAGTGGGTGTGAGAGCTTGTTTGTTTGCCTTTGAATTATGTTGTCTTGTGAAATTGCTTGTCGAAAACAACTTTGATACTGTTGATACTTTATTTTGCGTATTTAACTATTAACTTTTGTAACTTCGATGTTTAGTTCACGGCAATTATCTTATTCAATGCAAAGAACAACATTATTCACTACACTGTTGAAAATATTTTTAATTTTTATAGAACTTATTAAATTTAATAATTGATATGGGCCTGACAAGGCGACGGCGTTTGATCAGGTCCATATTAATGCCCTGCGTTACATTCAAATTATTATGGCCCCGTAGATTTCTACTAGAGTAAATTTCACAATTATTATAATATTATAACATAAAATCATTTAAATTATTTTCATAGACAGTTATGAATATAATTTAAGTTGTAAATAATTTAAATTGTACAAACTTTTTATGAAATGTCTATTCATTTTTCTTAGTAGTGTATGTATATATAAAAATTTATTGCATTAGTTTTCTACAATTAAAAAAAATTTTCATTTTATAGAAATAAATTAAATTGAACTGAAGTTTAATAAATGATTTTTTTCGCAAACTTTGCAAAGATTTATTCTCTTCACTACAAAAACAAGTGTCTCATTTTGAGACATTTTTGATGATTGAGACACCAAAAATGTCTCATTTATTCAATTTTAAGACACTTTTCGCGTCTCAATCATCAAAAATGTCTCAAAATGAGACACTTGTGTTTGCAGTGTTTTTTTATAGCTTTTTGTGTACTGAGAGAAACGTTTATTACTATATATAATAGTAATCCGAGGACTTTAAGAAACTGATAAAAGTGTACTATTTCTATTGGAAATAAACGCCGATGTTCCACATTAATGATATGGCTTGCTCTATTATAATCTAAATTATGTTTAAGTAAGCACTATAGTGATTACTTAACCATTACTCTCTAAACTTCAAAAGCTGAAAAGTCGACCTCACATTCAAATAATAGCATACTACGCAGCATTGGGAATCCGTTTTCCCGAGCGGAGTTAATAAACCGAGCCAAAGGCGAGGTTTGCAAACCGCGAGGGTAACCCTAGGGAGGAAAAGGACACTTTCCCTCCCCGAGTAACGAAAATGTATATATACACCTGTAATAAGTGAATATACACTTCTTCTTAAGTTAAATTTGACCTCATCTTCAATGTGAGGTAGATAATTAACTTTGAATAAGTGGAATATTTTGATTGTGAATTTAGAGTAGTAAGTCATCAGTGATTACACAACCAGGGCCTAAACTGAACTACATTAGGATTTCTGAAACTTTTTTTGAGTACATGGGTATGCTTATCAAGGCTAAAAATGGCCCCGTTAGGGTATCCTTATTTTCAAATCACTTGAAATAGTAATAATATAGTAATTTTTAGTAGAAGTAACAATTATTTTAATTACACTTTTATTTAGCGTATAACAATTGGCTAAATTTTTGAAGTTATATATCTATATGTCTGAGTAGAAAAAAGTTAACATCCCAAAATTATACTATATTATTCAAGTAACTTTTTAGAAAATTTATAATTATATTGTATCCCGTGGGGAAATGAAGTTTGGATTTCATCTGGATTCATTTTGGAAATAGTCTGTATAAGGAGCGTTATACAGATCGTTTCCAGCCCGTTCCAGATTAGTTACAGCTCTGGAATAGATCTGGAAGAGATCTGTATAACGCTCCTTATACAGACTATTTCCAAAATGAATCCAGATCAAATCCTAATATCATTTCCCCTCGGGGTATATTTTACCTGTATATGAGTTTACGACGAACACTTCGTTTGAAGAAACCACTGCACCCATTGCACGCCAAAATTCCATAGTGTTTGCCGGAACTGGTGTCCCCGCAAACGACACAAATCAAACCAAGACTTCGTGGAGCTTTGTTTGCATGCTGAGGATGATGCTGTTGCAGTTGTCCCTGTTGAACTTGCTGAACTTGTCCGAGTAAGTGCGAATGACCATTCTCCAGGGCGGTCAAGTATGGAGATCTTGCGAGCGGAAAGTCACTTGGCATCCCACGACAGAGTGGAACCGGACACTCTTGAACCGATCGCGATGCGTATGGATCGTGACTCGACGTCGATCCCGTAGCCCCGAGAGGACTGTATCGTTCTGGCAAACCTGGTGATATTACACTACTTTCGCCCGAACCTGTACATGAAAAGGAAAAAAGTGGAATTTTATATTATTTTCAATTGACAAATTAATTTCTTTTTATTTTTCTAAAATTTTCCAGTATTTTTGAACAAATTACTATAAAATATAATACAAATTATTATATTGTGTTATATATTTTAATAATATATAATAGTAAATTGTGTAATAATTTGTTACAATTTTTATTATATTTCATATAGCAATTTTTTACATATGTTCTATATATTATTAAAATTTATTTGTTTATTTTATTTCTTAACACAAATATTGTTAAAGATTATTTGTTAATAAATTTATTTTATCTAAATTCTATTTTTCTTGAATTAAAAAAAGTTGCTAGGTCCAGAGAATTGAACCCGAACCTCCTAATTACTAGCCCACCATCTTGTCTACTCGGCTATTTCCAGATTTGTTGTACAACTCGTATTGGAAAATACACTCATCACTACAACTAAAATGTATAAGTGTATTTCTCAATACGAGTTGTGAATTCAAACTTGAAAACAGTCGAGTGGACAAGGTAGTGGACTACCAACTTTGAGTCTCGGGTTCAATTCTCTCGACACTCGCAAACGTTTTTTAGGTCAAGAAAAATAGAATTTTTATTTACGTGTGGACCATATTTAAAAAATTGCAATAAAATATAATAAAAATTGTAACAAATTATTATAAAATTTACTATTATGTGTAAAACAAAATATATAACACAATATAATAATTTTTATTATATTTTATAGTATTTTTTTCAAAAATACCGGTATACAATACTTTTTCTCAATGAATCATAGTAATTTTTGTTATTATATTTGCCTCAGTGTATTCAAAGAAAATGTTATAATTGATATTCCTTAGATTATAAACAATCTAGGGAAACTTTATAAACAATTTAGGGAATTACACAAACTTTATTTTTTCTAAATTTTAGAAAATCAGTCAATTTTTTATAAACTTTTATATTACAAAATGTTTTTAATTAAAAAAAAAATTATCCTATTCAAAATATTTTGACGTTTTCTATGAAATTTTTCAACAATATTTTGATAATGATCTAAAAATCTTTTGAAGCAAACAAGGAAAAAAATTCATAAAATTCAATTAATATACATTTTTTGCATTCTACATATTATAAAGTATAAATGTAAAACAAAAAAAGTATGACTTATATATAATTTGAAAAAATAAACGTCATCAGTCAACCTTCTTAAATTTAATGCAATAATTGTTATCGATTATTGTTTATTTAATGACTTATAACACAGTTATTTGTCTTATATTATTTAAGTATAAACTGAGCGAGTTTTAATTTGTTATATTTGATTTGACTAATTAATGATTAACATAACGATAACATATACATTAGTATTTAATCATTAATATAGCGAAACTATAGAAATACTTTTTAAAACACTTTTCAATATTTTTTATGGTTTTGCACAAACGAGTAAAACATTTTTAATCTAAATGTATAAATGTAATATATATTGAATGTATATTTGCAGACACTAATTTGTTAAATAAATTTAATCAAAAATCTATAGTATAATACTTTATATTATTTTTTTTTTTATAGTTCTAACAAAAATGAATCCCATTTAGTATTTTTTGGTGAATTCAACCCTTGCATATAAAATATAACCCTATTATGGTTTAGTCTAAGTTAGTATTGGCGGGTCCGAATAGCATACTATAATCTTGCAAAGTAACTCGACTGAATTAGGATCAGAAGCGTTTCTCAAATAATCCCAGACTAATTAAGCTATACATGAAAATTTGTTCAATAGTTTCAGTCAAATCTTATCTATTATTCTATCTTAAAACTATTACCATACCAAATCTCAGTTTTTTGTATATATATATAATTACAAAAATATAAAATTAAAACTGATAAAATTTGTATCAGCTTCGATCATAAAACTATTATAATCAGCGTTTAACAATACATTTATTATTTTGTAATAACACAAATTAATTGCCACATTTTTACGACATTTGAACAGTTGCTCAGTCAAAAGTATATATTGACTTTATGTCTGATAAAAAATTACTTATTCTTTGTCTCAATAAAGTTTTTGTTAAATTTCATAAATTGAACAATTTAAATCAGTCAATAAAAACTCATTTTAATTAGAGAAAATGTAATCTTTTAATCTAAAATTAAAAAGAAATAATTTATAATAGTAATCTTCTTATTTTATTTTGACATTTCCTTTTTGTTCTATTCATGATTGCGGATTAAGCGACTCGGTTACAGAGCAAACAATATTTACATGCCGAAATAGGCCGGACAAAAAGTAATATTAAGAAAGAATAAGACATCGTAAAACTGCAATGTGATTTATAAATATGTATACACATCTGACTTAGGGAAGAATATTTTTCCATATAGAAAAAGAAGCAAAAATAATGAGGGGAAGGAAAAGAAGCAGTAGCAACACGCGACTTTGTAAATGCGATTTTGTATTTGGGGGATCGTCAACGACTGAGTGCAGAGCCGCCACTTATTTTATTAGTCGTGCTTTTCATTAAAGCCCGATTTGATGGAATTGTATTTATTGTCGTCACGCTCAGAACAGGGGATGACAACAATCAGTTTCGTGACACTTACGATTCAAAACGAATTACCATCCAGCCAAGAATTTATAATCAAATGCTATCGTCTTTATTTAACGCATACTTTAATATCAAACTAATAATCCTAATTGAATCTTATGCGAAAAAATTGTTGAATTTGTTCATAAAGATTTGGGGATATGTTGTATTTTTATAATTTAAACAATTTTTAAAATGTTAAAATTTTCAAACAAAAAATGTCTATTGAGTATATATTTTTAGATGGAAACTTTAAAATCCTACAAACTTATAAAAGAGATTTTGGAAATATATAGGACATTTTACAGATAGAGCATTTCTGAATATATAGAAATTTGGTTTTCTAAAATTACCTTAAAAATGACACATTACATTTACTTTTTTCGTAAGGAATATCTCTTGAATAACTTTATAAAGTTATGCTTTATTTTTTTAAACAATATAAACGCGATATTTTTAGCATTTAAAAGTATCTGATCGATAAGGGCATTCTCATATTTTATTTATACTAAAAATATCCTACATTCTTTTTATTAGTCAAAGAAAAATTATTTGTTTAAGAAAAAAAAATTCCATGATAATACACATCATAAATACAATCATAAAACCTGAAAATGTACAATTTTCAATTGAATTATTAGTGTTTTTAATAGCATTTTGAATCCATCGACAAAAAATCATCAAATTTTACTGTTGAAAAAAATAATTTATGAAGAAAATAACGTAAATATTTACTAAAATAACTTTCATTTTTACTATTTTTCACAGCAAAATTGATGATTTTATACCGATGGATTCAGAATGCTATTAAAAAGAGTAAAAATTCAAGATCTATGATTGTCAGTGTACTAACAATAACACCAGTAATAATAACAATAAAAATAGTAAGTAGTATTGGATCAAGTATATGTATATAGGAAGCCGAAGCAAAGTCCAGTTAATATGATAACGATTAAGCCCACTGAGTAAACTGTTTTGGAGTCAAGACGCAAAACAGGGAATTGGAAGAGTTATTGTCTTTCTCTCTCTTTCTATCTCTCCATCCCTATCTCTATTTCCGTGTGCAATTTACCCCTATTTCGGGCGCGTCTCGGCGCTTCGCCATACTTTGGTGATCCTATAATACGGAGAGCGCAGGTGGCGCCCAAAAGCCTACACCATCCACCAGCATTGATATGCTAATGAAATTTGACGCCCTTGCTTTTCTCGCTATATACAATTGCGCGCCTTTTCTCTTTTCGTTCGTTTATATATATACATCCTTCTTGCTCTTTCCCGAGTTCTTCGTACGCACACAAGAATCGACTTAATGCATAACTTTTTTCTCGCTTAACCCCCAAGTTGCATTCCGCACCAGAGACGCTGCAATTCCATTACCTTAATGGTATTACGTCGTCGACGAATGTTAATCATCTCACTATATTGAAAGTGTATGTGTGAATGTGTATGTGAGCAAGAATTGTTCTTTGACTGATGTTGCGATTGATTACTGTTTCGATTTGCAGGTTATGGTACTTTTATGTCAGCGGCAATTTGTTAATTTTTTTAATTTTGTTAAATTGATTTGGGTTATTTTTCCTTTATTATTGTTTCATTTAATGCTATGATCACCGAACGCTCAAAACTTTATTACTTTAAGTGATAATACAAATTAATATATACCATTTATGAATTTGAGGACAACCGATATCTACACCGAGGGCAATTTTTTGGAATAATTACTATAGTTTACAGCAACGAGTTTTGCTCGTTGCTGCCCTGTTTTTTAAAATAAAAATACGACAATATTAGTCATTAAACAATCATGCAAACACATATTTGTGAATGTGTGTGTATGTATGTGTGCACTTGTAACGAAAAATATAATGTGCGACAAGGGAGGCAAAGCGTCATTACACTCGTGTGAAGTTTACCCTCGCCTTCGGCTCGCGGTTACAAACCTCGCCTTCGGCTCGGCTTGTAAACTCCGCTCGGGAAAACGAATTCCCGATTTCATCTCCCTTGTTGCGTAATGTACTATTAACACTAGAACTACCAACAACGTCAATTTGACGTATTTTGAGATTCGATAGGCTGTCATTGCGTTAAAATGTGATCAACAAATTTCTCGCTTGGTGAGTTTTCATCATTTTTTATGTACTTATTTAAGATGGTCTATTTCTTTTTTCAACCGAATAATTATTTTTGCAATAAATTAATTGTCTATCTAGAACTATCGATACGTTAATTTGATGTAATTTCGTAATTAAATGTTTTTATTGGCAGTAATAATAGTTTTTAGTATATATTGATGTATAAAACAAACATACATAAGCATTTGATCTTTTTGTTTAGATATATGGAATATTTTTTTTTTAATTGTTTATAAAAATAAAGACTTAATCCAGAAAAAAATGTTTATACTTGCATTATACATACATATATTTTATCCACTTTTTTATTATTTATTTTTTGTTTTATCAATAAATCAATCGATAAATTCAGAAAATAATGTTAATTACGCAATTATTTAAACTTCTACTTACATAGAATTCGCGTCATTTCAACCTGCTTCAGGCGCGCGCGCCGCTACATTGTTTCAACATTGTTTTCATATTGCTCAATGATTTGTGATAGAAAAGGGTTAATAAATATTAATAATTATATATTCAAAATAATACAAGTTTTGATTTAAAATTGTATGATAACTAGTTGCATTGTAAAATGTTTCTACTAAATATATGATAATGCAAAAACTATATGTATATTCTGATTATTTGTTATCATTTATTAATATATTTATTTAAATAAGGCAATTTTAATATACCAATTAGTCATTAAATAGTCAAATTTAATGATAATTATGAAAATATTTCACAAAATTATATTATATAACTCAAAAATATATACGTCAAGTTGACGTATTCGGTAGTCATATACCTATAGGTATATGCAAAAGCCGGTAGTTCTAGTGTTAATAAACTAATACAGATACTTTTGAGGTTCTTAGGGTAAGTGCTTGATGTGTCCTCATTGCTGTATATTATAGTAATTATTCCAAACAATTTTCTTTGGTGCATGTAGAAAATTATTATATTTTAATATACAAAATTAGTAAGTGATATATTAATATAGTATATTGTGCAACAAACTTCACTCGTGTGAAGTTTACCCTCGCCTTCGGCTCGGGAAACATCACACTCGTATAATGATCGCTTTTCCTCCCTTGTCGCATATTATATTTTTCGTTACAAGTGCACACATACATACACACACATTCAAAAATATGTGTTTGCATGATTTTTTAATGGCTAATATTGTCGTATTTTTATTTTAAAAAACAGGGAGGGAAAGTCGATTTTCTTCCCGCAAAACAGAGAGGAAAGTAGCATTGAAAGTGCACGTGTAACGAAATAGTATATTACGCAACAAGGGAGATGAGATCGGGAATTCGTTTTCCCGAGCGGAGTTTACAAGCCGAGCCGAAGGCGAGGTTTGTAACCGCGAGGTATATAATACGCAACATCTCCCATGTTGCGTACTATATTTTTCGTTACGAGGGAGGGAAAAAAGCCATTATCCTAAATCTCCCTAGGAAGGAAAATGGAATTTCCCTCCACGAGTAACGAAATAGTATATTACTGCTGAGGGCGCCACTGCGCCCGACGCTGGTACGCTATTTTATGGACCGAGGGAGCGGACGGTAAAGTGGAACTTACCGCCCGAGGGCGGTAAAATCCTCGAGGGCGTAGCCCGAGAGCATTTTTACTGCCCTAGGGAGTAGTTAGTTCCACTTTTGTCCGCTCCCAAGGTGCATAAAAGATTTTACATAGATCTATGTTATTACGTGTAATTTAATAGAAACTAGAATATAACATGAAATTTTTTACTATTCCATACTATATATTGTAATAATATTTTATGATTTTCTTTTTACATTGATGTCGAGTTATTTTCAAAATCATAAATGGTTTAGTAACAATTGTTTCGGCTGTAGTTTGGCATGTAACGCGGCCCCAACTAGAGCTCAAACAATTGAAAGGGTTGTATTAGAAGCATAGTAATTTTTATTAGACCTCTATTTAGCGTGTAAGCTTTTATATGCACTATTTCATAATATTTCATGGTATTATTCCCTTAATTGAGTTACAAAATTGCGCTTACTTCACTTTAATAAAAATTATAATAGTATATTTTGCATCAAAGGAAATGAAAAAGAAAATTCGCTACCGAGTGCGAAGTTTACAATCCGAGCCGAAGGCGAGGTTTGTAATCGCACGAGGAGATATTTTTCACCACAAGGGAGCAGAAAATGCAGTTTCTTTAAAACCCCCTAGAAATGAAAACTGCGTGTGGCGAAAAATAATTTTAAATTCTTAAACTTAAATCATTTGGGGACGAATAGTATTTTTCGTTACTCGGGGAGGGAAATGCCATTTTCCTCCCTAGGGAGATTTAGGAAAATGGCTTTTTTCCCTCCCTCGAAACGAAAAATATTTTCTATTTTCTATTTTCGGAAGAGATAAAGATTATTAGATATATTGAGTATTTCAATATATCTAATACACGCAAAGCATTATTTAATTATAGTATATTACTTCACTGAGTGAGCATTCTTCTTCATTCACTCGTGAGCATGGCAACACTCGCTTCGCTCGTGTTGCCATCTCACTCGTGAGAACAAGCCTCTACTTTTTCCACGAAGCAAGTACGATATTTTTCTTTACGAGGTGGGAAAAGCGTTAGCTTTTCCCACCGAGTAAAGAAAATTATTTTATCTTACTTTAACGAAAATTACTGAATTATTCAGTAGCAGAGGGATAAATGCGAAAAACGTAAAACTTTACTGAACTGTACACTAAAATGATTTGTACACTATATTTGAGAAAAATATCTTTATATATTTAACCTAAATATGTTGAAAATTGATTTAAATTTGTTTTCCGTTGAGATTTGAACTCGGGACTCCAAACGTTGTAAACGGGGCGACACACTTAGACCACACAGCTACAGGACCTACTAACAATTGA
>JABFPJ010006229.1:0-11171 GCA_022817425.1 Gryon sp. ZL-2020
ATATTAAAAATGTATTAAGAATATATTAAGAATATATCAAGAATATATTAAGAATATATTAAGAATGTATTAAGAATATATTAAGAATATATTTAAAATATATTAAGAATATATTATCAATATATTAACAATATATTTTTTGTTTTACTAGGGACTATAATATTATTAGGTTTCCCTAGCAAAAAAAATATATATTGCGCATATATTGTTAATATATTCTGAATATACTTTTTCTATAAAAAGTTATTCTTAATATATGTATAATATATTCTTAATAGATTCTTAATATGTTTTTAATATATTCTTAATATATTTTTGATATATTTAAAAAATGCTCCAAATTTAATTTTTTGACATTATATCGTGAATATATTTTAAATATATTCAGAATATGTTTCTATATTAAAAAATATATTAACAATATATTCGCAATATATATATATTTTCCGTTTTGATAGGGTTGTGAATTAACCATTTGAAATTTTCAAACAAAATGCTTTATATTTCGTGCAACTCTCCAGTACAGACAGTCTTTTTTATAAAATAAATACACAATCTTGAACCACTTAAGTTTATTATTCCTAATAATTATTAATCATACGGTTTAATTGAGGGCTTATTATTATATTAAATATTATCTACAACAAAACCCACGTGTTATTTAAAATTAATAATAAATACATAATCACATAAAATTATAATATACAAAATAAATATAATTATACAAAATTATAAATGAATCAAATAAATAATACGAAATAATATTGGACAAACTTTATTATGATTTAGTATGGAAATCACATCTACTGGTGGGACGGCAATCACGAGATAATCGAGCGCGCAGATCGCGAGACGGGTCAGAATCGTATTCGCATTAAGACCACAATGATAAGCATGATGGAACTAAAAGCCGTATCCGCCGAAAGACAATCAGGATGGACGCCTTGCGCTCAAGACAACGGCGGTTGTAGTCATCTGTGCTTCTACTTGCGCAAAGAGTACAAATGCGACTGTCCGGACAAGGACGACGGTACTTGTTCAAGAAGTAAGTCCGAGTCACTATCTTCTACCTATATACCCATCTTGTTAAATTTAATCTCGTTGGTATAAAATTTCAAAAAAAAAAAATTCCATTTCAAAACAGCGCCAAAAGTGCGAGTGCCATTGCGCAAGCCTGGAACTGAAAACGACACGAGCTATGATGAAATCGACGAAGAAGACGAGCTTAAGATACCCGAAATCATAACAAAATCCAATCGTGGCTATGACGATGACAAATTCAAAGATTACAAGTTTAATCGTGAAAAGAGTTACAGCTTGCAGACGGTCATTATCACGATTGTTATTATGATTGCAATTACCGTGATAATCATTGCTTTTATCGTTTATCTACTTTGTCACAAGCTCACGAAGCAGCAGAAAAACGTTTATACGAGTCGACGCAATGTGCTTACCTTTTCCAATCCGAATTACAATGCATCGGCCAGCGAAACGCCGCCGGCTAATACTACCGAGCAGGGCAAAAAAATTCTCATTTGGAAGCGACTCAAGTATAATAAGTCCCAGGTACGTACCGGATGTTTTGCACCTCACGTTCAATTCACTTTCGACACACCTTTTCATTCCTGTTGACAATTCTCGTATGAGAAATGTTATGAGAAATGGTTTGAGAAGTCTTATGAGCATTTTATGAGACATTTTATGATAATCTTATAAGAACTCATATGACAATCTTATGAGAAATCTTATAAGAAATCACATGAGAAATTACATGAGAAATTACATTAGAAATGTTATGAGAAATCTTTTATGAGGAATCTTATGAGAATCTTATGAGAATCTTATGAGAAATCTTTTATGAGGAATTTTATGATAATCTTATATGAACTCATATGACAATCTTATGATAATCTTATGAGAAATCTTATAAGTAATCACATGAGAAATTACATGAGAAATTACATTAGAAATGTTATGAAAAA
Source organism: Gryon sp. ZL-2020 (assembly GCA_022817425.1). Classification (NCBI taxonomy): domain Eukaryota; kingdom Metazoa; phylum Arthropoda; class Insecta; order Hymenoptera; family Scelionidae; genus Gryon; species Gryon sp. ZL-2020. Next base: position 1,983 of record JABFPJ010006229.1, read on the forward strand.
TCTTTTATGAGGAATCTTATGAGAATTTTATGAGAATCTTATGAGAAATCTTATGAGAATCTTATGAGAAATCTTTTATGAGAACTTATATGAGAATCTTATGAGAAATCTTTTATGAGAACTCATATGAGAATCTTATGAGAAATCTTTTATGAGAAATCTTTTATGAGAACTCATATGAGAATCTTATGAGAAATCTTTTATGAGAACTCATATGAGAATCTTATGAGAATCTTATAAGAAGTCTTATAAGAAATTACATGAGAAATTACATTAGAAATGTTATGAGAAATTTTTTATGAGAAATCTTATGAGAATTTTATGAGAATCTTATGAGAAATCTTATGGGAATCTTATGAGAAATCTTTTATGAGAACTCATATGAGAATCTTATGAGAATCTTATGAGAAATCTTATAAGAAATTACATGAGAAATTACTTTTGAAATGTTATGAGAAATCTTATGAGGAATTACATGAGAAATTACATGAGAAATGTTATGAGAATCTTATGAGAAATCACATGAGAAATTACATTAGAAATCATATAAGAAATCTTATGAGAAATCATATGAGAAATTCTCGTATGAAGATTTCTCATATGAGAATTGTCGACAGGAATGGAGTCATTGGTTTTGAGAAATGAGAAGAAGAATTTTTCTAAAATTCAAAGTTAAAACAAAAATATTGACGAATATTTCGATAAATAAAAAGCTTCAATTCTTCTCAAAAACTCGAACGAATGAGATAACTTAGTTGCACCCGAAAAACCCGTCGTCTTAATCTTGCGCTGTGTTTGTTTTTCTCCCTGAAACATTGAATTATTGATTGAAACGATTGCAACAATGAATTAAATAGCGAGCCAATACATCTAAGGTCGAATGCCCGATCAAGTTGCAACACCTGCCATTGCAGTTCATTCAGATGAACGAGACGGAGATGTCGTAGTATATGGAGAGCAGTTGCTCGCCAACAAACGATGTTCGATACAGCGACGACACGCAACTGTGAATCAATCACTTTTTGCAGTTTCACTCAATCTTTCGTTCTGAACCACCTCGGACATGGAGACTGTGACAATATTATATTCTAAAAACAAAAGTTTCTATTCGATGAACTCGCGCTGGGATCCTCATTCAAATCCGAATTTCGAAATCTACACATTAAGGGGACATTCAACTTAAATCGTTAAAATCGTTAATTTACCGATTTCGATAAATTATTTCAAATAATTTTTCATTCAAAAAATTTTACAAAAATTTTACAAAAATATAATTCTATATATTTACATTTAATATAATTATATATTATTATTATTATTATTATTATTATTATTATTATTATTTTTATATATATATTTTATATATTAAACTTTAATATATAAAAAAATTTGCATTTTTGAAATGAATGTCCCCTTAAAATCGAATCAAGAATTAGCAAGAAAAAGTTGATATAAATATAAAATATTAGCGATATTAATATTTTAAATTGATAATACTTTTTTTTGCACATTTTTGGTTTGGATTTTTGACTGATTGTAAGGTGAAACTGAATTTGAAGGTAAACGTGGCCTTGTCCTTCCCTTGACGATCCAGCGCTTTTGAAGTTCTGATTTAACATAGTTTGATTGGTTGTATTGCTGGAAATAAGCTGCCATTGTATTTCTCATCTCGAATCACGTACGATGATAGGATAACGAATAATAAATTCAGTCCAAATTTGTCTTCCTTTTTTGTTGACGATGCGCTTAACTTTGTAATTAATTTCGCCGACTGATGTTGATAGTAATAATATTTTATTATATCAATGAATAATACAATAATTTTACAGTATTACATTATATTATATTAATTAATTAATTAATACAATAATTGATAAAATATTAAAAAAGTAAATATTATATCGATTAATAATATAAATAATATTAATACAAAAATGATCTAAAATAAGTGTAAAATATGAGAATCTTATGAGAAATCTTATAAAAAATTACATTAGAAATGTTATGAGAAATGTTATGAGAAATCTTTTATGAGGAATCTTATGAGAATCTTATGAGAAATCTTATAAAAAATTACATTAGAAATGTTATGAGAAATCTTATGAGAAATCTTTTATGAGGAATCTTTTATGAGGAATCTTATGAGAATCTTATGAGAAATCTTTTATGAAGAATTTTATGAGAAATCTCATAAGAAATCACATGAGAAATTACATGAGAAATTAAATTAGAAATGTTATGAGAAATCTTATGAGAAGTCTTTTATGAGGAATCTTATGAGAAGTCTTTTATGAGGAATCTTATGAGAATCTTATGAGAAATCTTTTATGAGGAATTTTATGATAATCTTATGAGAAATCATATGAGAATCTTATGAAAAATCTTATAAGAAATTACATTAGAAATGTTATGAGAAATCTCATTGATTATTTTACTTTACACTTATTTTTTATTTATTTTTTTTTAATTTTATTTTACACTTCATTACAGATTATTTTTGTATATTAATACAAAAATGATCTAAAATAAGTGTAAAATAAGTGATTTTTCGTGTGGGTAAATTATTTTTTAACGATTTTCATATTGGCATGAGAGAAAAGCAACTGAATGTACTTAAGGGGGAATATACCTTTGAAAAGGTGAAATTTCACCTAAATTCAATTCGTAATCCTGCAAGTTATATTAAACAAATGTTATTAACAAAATGTGCGTTGCATTCAGCAACAATCAGAGAATATTTCAGAATGTTAAAACGTAAAAAAATGTTATTAACAATTACTTGTTAATAACGTCTTCGAAAAAAAATTTACAATTTATCGTTACATTTTAAATTGTTATTTATAAACTAATTAGAATTTCGAACTGAAATTTTTACAGATGAATCTTGAGATGTTATAATTTACGAAAATGTAAAAAAAAAAAAACGATTTTTCCGACCCATCAAAGGTATATTCCCCCTTACGGTGATTCTTTAGCTATATAAGAACAAAAAGGATAGAGCTAATGGTGACTTCAATAGAAGAAGAGAGAAACAGCGAAATTGACTGAAAAATCACCTTAATAAGTGTATTTAAGTATTGATGAATTAATATCGTAACTTGAAAATCCAATTTGTCAATATACGTTCGTATTACTTGAATCCTAGTAGAAATTAAATAAGGTTTGCCTGGTTAAAAATAATTATCGCCTGGAATCCTTGTAATTCCAAATATATATTGCCATTATATTGCCACTATATTACCACTATATGCATATATTGATTATATAGTGGAAATATATATTTAACAAAATAATATAATGGCATTACAGTCATTAGGCATATATAGGCATATATATATAGACATATATAGGCATATATATAGGCAAATATAGGCATATATAGACATATATAGGCATATATAGGCATAAATATAGACATATATAGGCATATATATAGGCATATATAGGCATAAATATAGGCATATATAGGCATAAATATAGGCATATATAGGCATATATGTAGGCATATATAGGCATATATAGGCATATATGTAGGCATATATACGCATATATAATATATAGGCACTATATAGACATATATAGCATATATCATATATGAACAATACATGTTTTGAATTACAAGGGAAGTTACCAATCCAGGGCCTAGTTACGGGTAAACTTGGGCCAATGGAGACCCAATGTTGTATAACTTGTTGCAAGGTTGGAAATTGGGCCAATATTGGGTCCAACCAGGACTTATTAAGGCCCTACCATAGCAAAATAAAACATATATTTCTAGTATATATGTATTCAGAATGTTTTGTTAATATATTCTGAATATATTTTACTATAAAAATATATTTTTAATATATTTAAAAAATGCTCAACATTTTCCTTTTTGACATTACATCGTGAATATATTATTAATATAATTAGGATACGTTGTCAAAATATTGCAGCTATATTCTTAGTATATTTTTATATTAAAAATATATTAACAATATATAGGGCTTCTTAATTACAAAACAGGTTTTGGTTTGGTAAAGTCTAAAATCACCTAGTTCTGGGAAAACTTGAAGTAGCTCGAATGTTGCTTAAATTGTTGTAAGATTAGAGAGCAGGGTTAATATAAGGTCTATCGAAGGCCATATTAAGGTCCAATGTGACGTAGTAGGAATGGGCCACTATAGGGTTTAACCAGACCCATATGGGGCCCAAGCAAGGCCAATATAGGGTTCAATCAGGACCAATATAGGGTTTAATCAGGGCCAAAAAAGGGCCAATATAAGGCACAACCAGGCCCATATAGGGCCTAAGCAGGGCTAATATAGGGCCGAAACAGGGCCGTATGGGGCCTAAGCAGGGCCAAAATAGGGCTCAACCAAGGCCAATATAGAACTCAACCAGGGTTTAACCGGGCCAATATGGGGCCCAAGCAAGGCCAATATAGGGTTCAATCATGACCAATATAGGATTTAAACAGGGCCATATGGGGCCCAAAAAGGGCCAATATAGGCTGAACCAGGGCCAATATAAGGCACAACCAGGCCCATATAGGGCCTAAGCAGGGCCGAAACAGAGCCGTATGGGGCCTAAGCAGGGCCAAAATAGGGCTCAACCAAGGCCCAAATAGATCCTACATAAGGGTTATCTTAGTAGGATCAATCTTAGATCAACCTTGGAACAGGCTTTGACCAAGAAAGCCCTGGATGCAGCCAGGTTCAAAATTCCACTAGGGAAATATCCAATCACCAATACTTAAATCGCACTTAAACCTTCTATTTAGCGAAAGTCTAGAAATTCTAGAATGTTACATCCCTGCACTTTGTTCCTTTTGAATGATTTATTCACGATTAATTGTTAGTTCCTTGAACTGAGATCGGGCATGAGAATTAGGTATGCATTGGTCGAATTAACCGTAGACAAAAAGCAAGTTCAGTTTGGTTTTATTAGTAAAAAGAAAAATAAAATATTGTGGAGAAAAGAAGCATGTATCGAGATTGTGATAATGGATGTGAAATGACGCAAAAATGACGGATCAATAATTCATTGTCTTATAGGAAAGAGTGTACGAAGATAATGGACAGACCTCGAGCCCGGAGGTCGTGTCGCTGATTCCTCCGACGGCGACGCCGAGCAGCAGCCGCGCTCAGTCGGTTACCCCGAGGGAGTCCCCGCCGCCGTTGGCACACACTATTGTTGTCAAACCACGACTTGACCTTTAAAGTCCACAAACACTGGAACCGCAAGTGTCTCGCATTTTCCTGTCGCGGAAAAATTGACCCTCACAACATCAAGTTCCTTCTTCAGTACCAACAATCAATGTAACTGTGATGAATTGTTTTGTTTTTTAAATTTTTTTATATTAAATATTGTTTGAAACATTTGTGATACTAAATTGAGTTTTGTTAGTTTTGATTTTTTTTCTAGAAAAAAATGGATGTACTGAATGTACTTTAATTTTATTAGTTTTGTTAGTTCCAAAAATTGTACTAATTTAATTTTAAACTTTTTGTAACGCTAAATGTAGTTTTGTTAGTTTTACTATTTTTGTTAGTTTTCTTTGATATTTTTGTAGATAAATATTAAGGTACTAAATGTACTTTAATTTAGTTTTGTTATTTTCATTAGTTTTGTCTTTTTTGTTATTTCCAACAATTGTATTAATTAAGTTTTAAATATTTTTGATACTGAATTCAGTTTTGTTAGCTTTTTTAGTTTTGTTAGTTTCATTTTACTAGATAAAATTTAAGGTACTAAATGTACTTTAATTTTGTTTCGTTAGTTTCATTAGTTTTGTCTTTTCTGTTAGTTCCAAAAATTGTATTAATTAAGTTTTAAGTCAGTTTCTCGTTAGCTTTCAAAACGTACAGACGTGTTTGTTTTGGTCTCGCGAGTTCCATCAAAAACGTGAAAGTTGTGTTAGTGAGTGATTACTGGAGAAATATAAAGACAAATTATTATACACAGAAACATCTATATAAAAGTGTCCCATAAGGGAAAATAAGGGGAGGGCTTATAGCCCAAACCCATAACAATGTTATCCCAAATCACCCATAAATCACAAACCGAAAACCAAAATGAAAACCAACCAAAAAGTTATGCTAATGTTACGGAAAAAAGCTCCTTTCCTACTAAGGAAGACGCAATAATAATCGATTCTATTGAAGGTGTACAATTGAAAGAATATACCTTGGCTATGGGTAAGCTAGTGAACCCCAAAAACATCAAATTTGTATCCCGCATTTCAAAAAACAGAATATGCATGTATATGAGCGATAAAGCCATTGTTGACAAACTGACTGAGACCAAGACAACGATCAACGTAAACAACACCGAATTAGAAATTAGACCTCTCCTTACAAAATACAAAAGAATAATACTATCAAATGTGTGTCCGATAATACCACATAGTATACTTATCGAATATTTGAAAAATTTGGGAATCAACGTAGGCTCAGCGATGACATTTATGAAAGCTGGCATGACAGATCCCGAGTATTCGCACATCATGAGTTTTCGTCGCCAAGTCTATATACATCCCAATGACATCCCAAAAGTCCCCCCATCAATAAAAGTCACGTACGACGAAACTCATTACTGGATTTACCTATCTGCCGGGGAAGTCACGTGTTTCCTGTGCAAAGAAACCGGACATCTCGCCAAGAACTGTCGAGACAACCAAAACACCCCAACCGACCACAACAATGCAAAAAGCCAACCAAACCCGATTGATGCCAACCAAACAATTGATGACCACTTCCCCCTTTTAAGTCAAAGTACCTCCATTGCCAACACACAAACACCAAAAAGAGCACTTTCAACATCTACCGAAAACACCGAAATCTCCAGCCAAAACATCTTCCAAAGCCCGTTACCCCCCCAAGAAAGCCTCAACCGAACCCAACATAAAAAGAAAAAGACCGAAATAAAACAAACCGAAGACCCGGCAAACGACAACGTCATAATCACATTAGATCAACAAATATCCATCTTAGAAAACCATTTAAATCATACGAACAACTACCCTATAACACCGCTACAATTAAAGAGTATACTCGAAAGATCAAAGGGCAACAATGATATATCAATTATCATCAACGAATACACAACTGACATAAAAGCATTAGTTACACAAATAAAAACTTGGTATGAACTACTGACAGATAAAAACATCAAAAGAAGCGTGACTGTTCTGAAGAAAAAGTTACAGAAATTAGCTTCCATGCAAGTTTCAGAAACTTCAGAAACCTCTGAGACCGAAACAGATTAGTTCTATTAATGAATGAGTATCAAATATTGCAATGGAATATTAATGGTTTCACGCCACAAAAAGAAAACCTACAACTTCTAAGCAAAAAATACAACCCTATTGCAATAACCCTCCAAGAAACTAACTTTAACAATAAAAACATCAAAAGATTACCAAATTACAATCTATATTATAAAAACAGAACGAATACGGAACATGCAAGCGGAGGAGTAGCAACCTTTGTTGACAAAAAATACAAATCCGAGTATTTAACACTACAAACCAACCTTGAAGCTTTAGCTGTCAAAGTATATCTCCCCAATGAAACACTGACACTCTGCAATATCTACCTACCAAATAGCTACAACTTCACCTTAAACGAACTCCACCAGATAATCCTCCAAATTAAAAAACCCTTTCTAATTATGGGAGACTTTAACAGTCACAACCATCTATGGGGCTCACATAAAACAGACGCGAGAGGTACGATAATAGAAAAACTACTAGAAGACCCAGAATTAACAATATTAAATAACTCAGAACCGACCCACATAAATAGCTCATACAACACTATCAGTGCCATAGACTTAACTATATCTGACGCTAATTCAAAACACAAATATAATTGGACAACATTACATGACACGTACGGAAGTGACCACATCCCAATCATAATATCAAAAGACTCACCTATCCCAGCAAACAATACTACAACACCAAAATGGAAATCCAACCAGGGTAATTACGAAATATATCAAACTCTGATTAACCAAAAGATCGACTTCCTCCAAAATAACGACCTCAATCTCTCAATAGAACAAAAAATGAACAACTTGACAAACTCTATACTCGAAGCTGCAGAAAGCTCAATTCCAAAAACTTCCGGTAAACTGAGAAAAAAGCAAGTTCCGTGGTGGAATAATGAATGTGCACTAGCCCATAAAGCAGCGAAAAACGCCTTGAACCGCTATAAAAGACACCCAACAACCAACAATAGAGTCGAATTTAAAAAAATGAGAGCAAACGCGAGAAGAACCTTCAAAAAAAATAACCGCGACTACTGGAACAACAATATTTCATCAATTAATTCGTCCGTACCTATCAAACAAATATGGGAAAAACTCAATAGCATCAATGGCTATAAAAAAAAATCAACAATACCCCCAATCACTGTAAATAACACCACACTCACAAATGATAAAGATATAGCCGACACATTTGCACGGACATTTGCTAAAAATTCCAGCCACAATAACTACACCCCAGAATTCCAACAGATAAAAACATCTAGCACAATATCAATAGAAAAAACACTAGAAGACAATACACACTCAGATCCAATACTAAATGCTTCAATTAAACCAGATGAAATAAATGAAGTACTAAAAACTACAAAAAACTCCAGCGCAGGCCCTGACGAAATCCACAACATCTTACTCAAGAAACTCCCCCAAAATGCTATAGAATACATATGCAAGCTATATAACGAAATATTAGACACTGGGACATTTCCAGAGAAATGGAAAGAAGCACTAATAATACCAATTCAAAAACCAAACAAAGACCAAACCAATCCCGGAAACTATCGACCAATAGCCCTTACCTGCACACTCTGTAAAACCCTCGAAAAAATACTCAACAAAAGAATCAAATGGTTTATCAATAAAAAGAACTTCCTCACACCATATCAAAGTGGCTTCAGAGAAAGAAGATGTACACTGGACCACCTTGTCAATATTGAAACTACCATCTGCGACGCATTCGCGTCCGATGAACATGTTATTGCAGTCAGCCTTGACATGGAGAAAGCATACGACATGGTATGGCGAGACAGAATAGTCGACCTATTCGCGAAGACTGGAATAAACGGCAAAATACTTACCTTCATCGGCAATTTTTTAAAAAACAGGTCAATCCAAGTTAGAGTCCGCAAAGACCTCTCAGAAAAAATAACCGTT
>JABFPJ010006230.1:0-11170 GCA_022817425.1 Gryon sp. ZL-2020
AGTTAACCCGTTCTACAAGAAATTTTTTACTTATACTGTTTTACAAGCAAATTTTTAGTTATCCTGTTTTACAAGATAAATCTGAGTTAGCCGGTTTTTCAGACAAATTCTGAGTTATACTGTTTTTTAAACAAATTTTGAGTTAACCTTTTTTTAAAATAAACATTAAGATAGCCTGTTTTTCAAGCAGTTTTTAAGTTAACCCGTTTTTCAAACTTTTTTTCAGTTAACTGTTTATTCGTGCGAGGCGTCGAAACATTGTTTACAGGGCCAGGGAAAAGACAGTATATTGATGAATGACAGAAGCGACGCGTGGAGTCGTGTGGAGTGTAAAAACAGTGACGCCAATGAACAAGATCGTCTCAGTTTACAGGATTTAGAAGCGAAAGCCAACGAGGCTAAGAAGATAAAAAATTAAAATTTGACGAAGCCGTTGCTGGGAAGACAAAGTGAATTGCCTCAGGACACGTACACGATGCGAGCATTGTCGAACCACAAACGTGCCGACGAGTTCCTCGTTACCCTGCCAACAACTGCTAGTCCTTAGCGCCGTCACTTTCAGTTTATCCGCTGTTTTGATGTAACACCGTCGCGAGTTAATGTTCTTCAAACAAACAATGTTCTCCTCGTTACAACAAACAAATCAAAAGAAAAAGAAGACATCACAAATATACACATATATATATCGAATGTAACGAATTCTGCAATCTTACTGCCATATTTTTTTTGTGTGACTAAAACTAAAAATAATTCTGAATATACAACTTTTTTTTTTTATTGGAAATAAAGTCTGCTCATCAACGTGAGTTTGGGTTTAAATCATTTACAGTCGTGGGCAGCGGACAAAAAGGAACTAACATGGCACTCGTGCCGTAAGCTGTCGCAGTGGCGCCCTCAAAGCGTCGGGCAACGCTGCCCCACACAACAACCACGACGACATCCATGTCGACATCGTCAAATTTGCAAAACAGCACAGCAATAATAACAAGAACCAATACGACGTCGGCGTCGCCCAAGCAGCTGTCCTCGTACAGTATTACAAGCATCCTCGGGGAGGACAAGCCAAGCGCCGAATCAGGCTGTTTGCGCACGCTACTGAAGCCCAAGGACAAACAGCCAACGACCATGAAATACTCATCGTGAAACCATCAAGCGGACTAATGCATGTTAATGGCTATGACATACGGTTCCGCGAAGTCGCGTCGAGCCGTATGTCGTAGCCATTAACACGAGTATCCATCATCCGATGTATGAGCATCGGCAGCATCCATGCCGATGCTGCCGCCGGGACCGTATCGGCCGCCGCTCTGGATGCACTACTCGCCGCCGATTCATTATTCGGCCCCGTTGCCGCTCTATGCACCACCGCCGCCTCGCTCATCGTCTTCTCCTATTCATTACAAAGACTACAGGGAACAGACTCTCACACCTCCACAGGTATTGCATCGAGCTTTATGGGATTGTAGTGATTTTAATCATTGATTTATTACAAATGGTTTTAATCAAAAATATTAATCAAGTGCTTTTAATAATTGATTTAAATTAAATGATTTCAATTATTCATTTAAATGAAATGATTTTAATCAATGATTTAAATCACGATTTAAATTAAGAAAGAAGTAGGCTTCCTATGATTTAGATCGAAGGATTAAAATTTTTTTTTCTTTTGAACAAATTAATGATTTTAATTACAAAAAATGAATAAATAATAATTATGTTTAATAACTTGTGAAATATAAAAGAAAGTAAAGAAAAGTACAGAAATTCAAAATAATTGCAATTTAAATGCAAAGAGTCGAATATTAGAACAAAATTACATAATCTAAGATGATTATCAAAATTAGGATAACTAAGAAAACTAACAAGACTAAGAAAATTTTGATATGTTTATCATCAACATTATAATTTACAAATAAATTAGAAAATAAATTTAAGTAAAAAAATATAAATGAAATATAATTATTTTAAAAAAGTAAGACAATTATAAAGAATTGAATTGATGTGTTTGATTTGAACTGTCTCTTCTTTGCAGATATGACTCTGAATCTGTCGAATCATGCGGGTTGAATCTCAGGATCCCAAAAGTTGGTGCCTTATCAATGGACAAACACTACATAATACTGCCCATGCAACGACAATGCGATATATTAGTATTATAATTCTACTTGAATTGATTGTCTCTGATGGTCCATTTTGGTTAACCTTTTATGTCTTCGAGTAACATTTTGTTTTAACACCTACAATAACTACAAAAATAAGCGTGATTGATTGTATAGAAAGAAAACTAATTTCATACGTATAATTTTATTTGCAAACTATATATTATGGCTGAATGTAAACTTTTTTTTTGTTCTTGTTTCATTTATTTTTAGAACCGATATATATAGGCAGACAAAACTCGATTATATCCATTAATTTTCTATATGTATTGAAATAATGTGTGAATATTTTGAAAATATATATTTATATAGAAGAAATATTATATTATTTTGGAATGAATTTTTTTCGTATGAAGTGTTTTTTATTATTATTATTATATTATTATTATATTATTATTATTAGACATTGATATTTATTTTTCAAATCTGTTAGAGTCTATACACATTTGCACTGTGATTTTACAATGTGTGTCCGGTATATCAAGTAAATAAAGAACGTATATTTAATAATTAATCAAAGCTGTTTTATTAGTTGTCATTATATTTGTTGATTGTCCGCTTGAATTGAACCTGATAAATTTGTCGGCATTTGGCCATTAACTTTCAACTTATAATAATTGATAAATTCGGAATTTAATTTGCAGTTTTACTCACTCTCCAATCAGTAGTTGTTGCTGTAACCGCTCAATCATCTGGTTCCTTTGCGCAATGCTTCTAGCAATTGGTCGTCGTACTCGAAGGTTTTGGTTAGCTCGATTCACATCGGACAACTCATCCATCATTATTCCTCGCAGATTGTCTAAATGAAATAATAATTAATTGTTATAATTGAATGTATAATTATTTTATAATTAGGATATTTGCAAAATTAATCCAAAATAAAATTTACAAATAATCTGTTTCTTTTTTACCAATATATATATATATATAACGATACATGTATACATATAACGATATATGTATATATATAACGATACATTTTTGAAAAAAATAATCATATTATAGAAAAAATGAAGGCTTATTTTATTATATGTTTACCTAAAAACAACCATAAGATGGCATTGTTTCCTTCTCGTGTCATTGCAATGCTTGCACGCCTGTTAAAATTTTCGGGGGCACAACTGCTACTATGATCGATGCCGAAAGCACTCGTCAAGCCTGGATTATGCAACTAGCATGTCGACATGTAATTCATAAAAATTTCCAAATTCGGATAATCCTGATACAAAACGCTGCATTTCCTGCTCCAAAATTCGTTGAGCTTCTTCGAAGTATTCTGCAGGTAAAAATGGAATGGTGAACGTCATATGCAGCAAGTTTCGGGGTGCAATCCTATAAAGTCCAAGGCTTCTCCATTTTCAAGCTATTGTCTGCAAAAATGAAAACATCGACATTTTTGAAATTGGAAATAAAACAAAATTTTATAATATAAAGAAATTCGTAATTTCAAAAAATATGAACAATTTTTAAAAAATGATAATTTATTTATAAATGTTGAACGCAAATGAAACTTTATAGTGAATTATCATTTTCTCATTTATTTTTCGTTATTAATAAAAGAAAAAGATTTTTTTCTTTTATTAATAAAAAAATACTCAAAACTTAATGATGCCAATTGCCTATAACCCTGGCATCCGGGAACTCCTAATATTTAAAATGGGCACCAGCCTTTTTATTGCGTTCCACACTGCGGAGTACAGTGGTGCACTTCGTCCAGACATCAAAATATAAATTGCCGCAAGTGTCTACAAAAAAAATATATATGAAGAATGTATACATGTCATTCAGTTATCTTTGTTATACTATATTGAAACACATATTTTTCTCTTTGTCTTACACACTGTTCTAATAAATATACTTACAATGTCGCCATGTTTGAAGTGCACAATGTATATTTGCTTAAGTCCGCGAATATACGGAACAATCTGTCAAATATAAAGATAAACAAAATTTACGTAAACTTTATAATTTGTCGATAATTATATAATTATGTTTCTATTAATTGAAAAACTAAACAAATTTAGAATAAAATAATGATATACCTTAAAAGTTTCATCCAATATACAATAGTCTGCGTTACCGATTTGAACAAGTAAATCGGGCAATGAAAATATATATGCAAATTCATTTAGCACTTCAACAGACCCAAAGTAGATGTCGGAATATCTGTCCATATCTTGCAGTGCATATCCCAAAACTGCAATGTTGGGTGGCAGTGGAGGTAAACTCCGGTATCTCTCGTTCATTAACGCCAGTCGTAATGATTGAAAATATAAATACATTGCGGCTTTCATATCCCTGGAAATATGATATTAAGATAAATAATAAAACAAATAATAAATAAAAAATATATATATAAATATATTTAAATTTCCAATTTAAATTTAAACATAAAAAGGAAGGCTTTGAAAATTATGGCGGCTTTCAAAAAGACACAAAGGAAGGATATGACAATTATGGCGGTTTTGTAAAAAAATGGAGGCTTTGGAAAAAATTAATGGTTCGAGAACAAAAAAGCTAAAAATTTACCTTCTGCTGGCTTGACGAAAAACTTGATAAAGCGGAAGATTTGTTTCTTTCGCCATTCTCATCATTTCATTAATTAATTGATATCTTCTTACAATTAATGGAGAATGAGCGTGGAAACACAATGATCTCGTTCGTATCAGATCTTCGCATTGTTGCGGGACCAAAATGGGTAATACGATGCGTGCATTTATATATTCTTCTTGATCGTGCATCCAAATGATAGGAAAAATCGTTATGAACGTAAATAACTCCATGTGGAGTTTGTACAGGTGTAATGTCGTCCATTTTTTTTTCGCACTTTTGTGGAAAAAAAATCGCGGTTTCTCTTGATATCTCCAACGACGCACTGTGACTGACCTTCTTTGACCTTCCGCGTTTATATATAATTATGTTGGTGGACATGAGGGGTTGTTTGAGAATACCAACCGCATAACATTAGTGATTGCAGCGACAATTTAAATATAAATGTACGGTTGGTACTTAGATTAAAATATAATGTTATCAACAGCAAAAAACAAGCGACACAAAATGTACTTACTTAGTTCTCGAACATTTTTGTTCGTAAAGAAGAAGTTTTTTTCTTTTTAGTTTTCTTCTATTATTGGTTTCAAATTGGTGGCAACTGGCGACAAACTTCAGCTTAAATAGTTTTCTTTTATCAAGAAGTTTGGCGCTAGTTTTTACCAATCTGAAACCAATAGTAGAAGAAAACTAAAAAAAACTTCTTATTTACAAACAGAAATATTCAAGAACTGAGTATAAGTGCGTTTTATTTTCCTGGCGTACGAAGGTTTCATCATTCATAGCCATTAAAGTAACCAAGCAACCAAGTGCGTTTTATGTCGTTTGCTTTTTTTCTGTGATAATTGTGACGAAGTGGCAAAAAATGAACGAAATTACACCGGTAAATACGCGGAGTGGAGTGATTTTCATTCATAACGATTATTCTTATCATTTGGATGCCAGATCAGGAAGAATTTATAGATGTTCAAAAAGAATATCTATGTATTGTCGTGCAACAATGCGAGAATCTGATACGGGTGAAATTATTGTCTTCCCCGAGCATAACCATGTCCGATTACCATTATTGGTGCGGCGCTATCAACTAATTAAGGAAATGTTGCGTAGAATTCGAGAAACCAATACACCAGTGTTTCAAATATTTTGCGAAACGAGCAGAACGTAAGAATGTAAAAGCGACTTAATTTTGTTAACATTTTCAAATGCTGTTATGTTTAAAGTAAATAAACTTTTTTTTATTCATATGTATTATTTTGAATGTATTTTTACAAGCCATTGTTGTAATAATGGTGAAAAATACGATAATATTTTTCAGATATTTTATCTTTATTATTTTATTTTTGAATTTCTATAACAATTCTTTTTTAATTTAACCCTTTATTACCTATTGTATCTGTACAAATAAATTTTTTCTAGCGATATGGAAGCAGCCGTATATTTGTCTTTTCCGTCACTGAGAACATCGCTTAGTAACGAAAGAAGCATGATTTTACCACCACTCCCACGAAATGTACAAGATATTGAAAACGCTCTAAGTAATTTGCAAAGGTATGCAGATATTTATTTTGGAGCAGTCAGATCATCAGAAAATGACGTTGCGTACATTTTTTCATTAAACGATTTACTCATTGCATTGGGTAATTCACATTACTGTTTGGCCGATGGCACGTTCAAGGTAAATGTCTGAGCATATCGAATACATTAATTTATATCACTTATGACGATAACGTCTCTTTGAAAAATGTTGAATTCATAAAATTTTTAATTAGATTGTTATTTCTTATCTATTTAGATTATTCCAAACATTCCTGGACTTCACCAGTTGTATGTCATTCATTTTCGACACGGGGACATTGTAAGTATATATGTAATCCTTAATTAATAAACATATTTTTGATAGGCAATATTTGTTTCATTTATTTTATTTAATTGTATTTATAATTATATTTATTTATGTTTTTACCTTTTTCTTAAGGACAATTGCAGCTGTGTATGTGCTGATGTCAGGACGAAGTGCGGCATTATATTCGGCTGTATGGACTGCCATTAAACATTTAGTTCCCGATTTAAATATAAGGACATTTCTTATGGATTATGAAGCTACAGCAGTTCTAGCCGTAAGACAAGAATTTCCACACGCAACCGTCTTGGGATGTTGGTTTCATTACGTTCATGTATGTGTTCTAATTTTTCATATTTTTTATTAATGATTTATTATTATTATTATCAATAAAACTAAATATTAGTAGTTGATTAATTAATATGCCAAAAAATTAATTTAGATTTATTGTAACACTTGTTAGAAATTAATAACAATATTTTCTTGCAGGCCTTATCCCGTAAATGGAAGAGCCTTGGGTTGGATAGAAGTGCACCCTCCTACATTTTGAATATGGCGAATAGCGTGCCTTTATTTCCTGCACAATATTTTGCAGAAGCCGAGGATATTCTACGAGAAGAAATGCAACGATTCAGCGAAGATGTTCCGAATTTACAACGTTTCATGCAATACATGTCAGTCGCCTGGTTTCATAATCCACGCTTGACAAGTGTTTTCGGTGTCGATCAAAGAACGAATAACGGACCAGAAAATTTTAATAGACGAGCTACTGCAAAAGCAAGTCGTGAAGGTAACAATAATAGTTTGTGGTATTTCTTAGGTAAAAAAAGTTTTTTTCAAGTCTGGTATTTATTAATCTTATATACATATATAAAAAATATATAAAAACATATATAACATTTAATAGCCAATTAATTTCGAAACATGTTTTTCTTTTGTGCAGACAACCTGCGGGGTATTATGTTGGATGAACTAGCTGACTTACAACGAGCACTACAAAATCTTCGTCCACGACCACCAGCTGCAAGAGGCATTGTTCAAAGAAATCAACAAATTCAGCGATCGCAACAACAATTATTAGTAGGAGGGTAACTCATATTCAATTTTATTTCCGATGTTCTACTTCAATATTATATTCGTTTATAATTACATAACATATGATTTCTATTTACAACATGTTAAATAAAATTAAATATAAATTCAACATTAATATTATTCTTTTTTAGAATAACAACACGGACATTCATGCGATCTTTTGATCAATCATTTGGTGACTTAAATATAGAATAGAATAATTAGAATAATTTATTTTGTATAAGGGTTACCCTTGTAACAAAAGAGGTAATTACAGTGCACTTTACAACAGATAAGAAGAAATAAAAGTTATTACAGTTGTAGAACAAGTACTATATCGGAATAACACAGTTGGGCTTTGGCAAGACAGTTTTTGGCAATTTTAAAATTAAAATTTTGAACATAATTTTTTTAGTATCATAACATATACAGGAGATCAACTAGTAACTAAGTAGGACGGCAATATAAATATGGAACGATGAACACAACTCGTAACTTGTAATGGCAGCTCTTACATTCATATAAATATATCATTCATTAAGACAAAAGGCGCGGAGTCGTAGACTATTTACAATAAAATAAGCGATTTCTCTAATTTTTTCAAGTCTGCTTGTATACATAAAAAAGTAACTTCATCTATGTTTAAATGGTTTGTAGCTAAAATTGGTGTGATGTAATGACGACGATAATATTTATAAAAGGGGCATTTTAAAAGGAAGTGGTTCAAATTTTCCGGCTTTTGCGTATTGCAGATCAAACAATTGGTATCATGGTTTAGAACATATAATGTTCCTTTCCAGCAAAATCTGACGTATCTGCGGGATGTAAGGCGGAGTTGTGCGTATATTTGCAGGAACATAAAGGGAGCTCTCAAGTTAAGGTAGGGGGCAGTGCCATCTGAGATCATTCTCGGTAATCCAGGCAGGCGTGAATCTGATTGGTAAAATTTGCTCAAGTCCAGGACTTTTAAGTATGTTTTGTATTTTTTGACCAAATTAGTGACTCTGGATTCCCAAATCGTAGGATCCGTAGAGTACATCAGTGGTAGATCATTCACTGCTGCCAGGACTGGTTTGAGAGCACTGAACCAGTTGTACTTAGTCACAGTTGGGTTTAGTCGAAATTTGTTCATTTGGTCCAAGAGACAGATTTTCGGATAGCGAGTTGGGTCCATGGATAGCACTTTCAATATATAGTTAATCGTAAGCTGAAAAATCTTAACGTTGGTGCTTGTCAAACCCAGTTCCAGGCGAAGGTTGTAATTCGCTGCAGTTCTCGGCACGCAGATCAATCTTTTGTAGAACTCGGTCTGGATTCTCTCCGCCAGGGTTATGTAGCGTAACCCCCAGATTGGGGCTGCATGTAAAAGTGTTGCCAGTACAATGGCATCGCATAGTTTGGCCCTGGCTGGCCATGACTCTATCCTTGATCCGGCACAGATAGCTCTCACTGTCCCTATGGCGAACCTGAACTTCAACACAGCATCCCTAGCAGCACGAAGACCGAGCGCTGAGGTACTGCATGTGACGCCCAGATACACGTAAGAATCCACTATTTCCTAGGGCGCTTCCCGGTAATAAAAATGTCTTCTCAATCTCCTTCCACTGGGCTTAAACTGTATAACCTTTGTCTTCGCTGTATTTATGTTCAGTTTGTTTGCCAGGCAGTATCTATCTAATGAGTTGAGTATCTTTTGTAGGATGACCGGGGTTCGCGCTAGTATGACAATGTCATCCGCATACATTAGAAGTAGCAAGTCCTGTGAAGAGCCCGTACTCACTCCTTCAATGCCATCTGATCTGAGGTGCTGTTCGATGTCCAACAGGAAGAGTGAAAACAGCAAGGGGCTCATCACTTCACCCTGAAGGACACCTTCTGTCACTTGGATTGGCTGAGAAAGTACACCGTTTATCTTCACTCTGAGCTCGGCTTGACCATAAAGGCTCGATAGCAGACGGATCAATTTAGCATTAAGGTGACTTAAATATGGCACAAAACTTTGGTGTGTATTAGTATTCTGCTAATATAAAAATAGTATAATAGTAGTAATAATAGTAACGTTCAAAATAATTATTTCTGCGTCTTATTACAGCTAATCGATTCCAAGATGAAAACGAAATTGATATTTCCGTGGATCTGATGGATGAACCAGTTCGCTCTGCAGGTCAAAATTTGTTTAATATTTTTATAACAAATAATACACAGAAAAATTTTAAAGTTTCTATTACCTTTTATTAAGTATGTTTTATTTTCAATTTATTATTAAAATTTATTTAACAGCTGACATGGATCTGGTGCAACGTACTCGTAGACGCATGTATAATTCTACATCAACAAGTCGTAAGAACAATTAACATAATTTTATAATTATATATATACATTCTGTATGTCTATTTTTCCAAATTGGTAAATTAAAGAAATAGATATTTTTTTAATGAATTTATATTAATACAGAACATGATTTGATATATTGTTTTATAAGTATACCTCCTTTTACAATTACAAATTATTAACACTTACATCTTGTAATTTAAATAAATAATGATTTTTTTCATAATATTTGACAGGAGGAATCAATCAACAAGTAAGATCGGCAAGACCAGCTTCGAATCAGCATTCATTACCATTAGATTTTCAGTCGACACGCGACCTTTCACGATCGCCATCGCAGCGTCTGCCTAGCCCTTCACGGCAAAGTACGCAACGTCGGCCTAGCCCTTCACAACTGCCGTCGCAACATCAGCCTAGCCGGCAAAGTCAAGCTAGGCCATCTCAATTGGTCTATCGTTACGAGTCTGGCAGAGTTCATTTGGTAACTGATCGGGAAGTAAACCCTACGGAAGAAATTACTGAAACACAAAGTACTTCTGGTCCACAAGCTTCCGCAGTCGACACCGCTACAGAACCTAAGCTCCGTCAGCTGAGTGATGAGAAAGATGTGGGATCTTCACAAGAAAATGTATGCTCTATTTGTTCGCGACGTTTGACAAATACAGCATTCAATCCATGTGGTCACTACAAAACGTGTTTTACTTGTGCAACAACAATTTTCGAGGACAATTCTGAGTGTCCATTTTGTCACGGCATAATAACAAATGCTTTGCGAATATTCAGTTAAAGACAACAGATTATGTCATTTATTATTATGTTCAGCGACTTATGTATACAATATTGCTAACGCTTGTAATACTCAAGAATGTGTTTCATTATTTTTTTTTTATTTTTTTTAACTGATTATGTACGTTGTTTTAATGTAAAGACATAATTACATACATTTTCATGTAAATCAAACTGTTAAATGCTGACAATGTATACGTATGAAACATATGTCAAGAGAAAAGACTTTTTTTTTTGATGGAAAAGTCTTCAGCGACTTATGTATACATAATTGTTAATGTTTGTAATTCTCAAGAATGTCTTTCATAATTTTTTTTATTTTTTTTAACTGATTATGTACGTTGTTTTAATGTAAAGACACAATTACATACATTGTCATGTAAATCAAACAGTACAATGCTGACAATGTATACGTATGAAACATATGTCA
>JABFPJ010006231.1:0-11170 GCA_022817425.1 Gryon sp. ZL-2020
AAACAATTATCATCATTTAAATAACAAAAAAAGGTCTAAAAATTCGATTTTTTTTTCAAAGTATTCCCATTTTTTTTGTAATTTAAAATTCAAAAATCCGGCTCGACAGTCGGTAGATAATTTAGTTTTGAACATGCTGTCAAAATTTCAGCCAGAAATATTGATTTTTGATCAAGTTATCGTGCAAACACTGAAGGCAGGTTCGCGCGGACATGGTACTAGAAAGGGGGGTGGGGATGATTATTAACAAACTTAAAAAAAGTTTATTTGCTGTTAAAAATAAAGTTTAATGTTGAATAAATAAACATGTTTAATATTATTGTTGTATTCATTATTGTTTAAGAGTTATCATGATTTCAAAAATGGTCTGTTTTCGGCCGTTATCAACTAGTGTAACCCCTTAAGTTGATAAAATATCATGTTCAAATTAAGATTGAAAAATATAATTATAATTTCTCAGCTCAAATTATGATCTTTGATTCGTTTAATATAATCGAAAATTTCCATAATGCATTACATCTGTCACTTAAGAAAAAGGAAAATAAAACATGAAACCTTGATGGTGGAAGAGGAAAAACGTGCGAAAAATGAGCGTTCAGGTTTGATCATCTCTCCGACCTTCTTAAAGACGATCAAGATCCTTCATTAGTAAGCTGAATGGCGTATCTCGTTGCTGCATTAAATTGACGCCAAAACTACGAAATATTTGAAAACAATGCAAATTTTTATTGTCAGCGAAAAGGGGCGAGCTGGTGGTATAAGAAGGCGGCTTCTTTGAATCCGTTACTGGTGGGTCAAAAGAAGTAAAAAAATTATAAAAAAGACGAAGAAATATAAAATGCAGAAGAAGAAGTTGTCGAAGAGGAAAACAGGAAGGAGTCGAAGGCATCTGACAGAGATGCGTAGTATGAGGGATAGTGAAATGGGGTCCCACTGAGTCTGGTTAAAGGGGTTGCTAAGGTCGTGCAGTTGCGGGGTGCGGGTTCAGAGACGCCAGTCTCATTAGGAGCTTTAACGACCCGACTGCGTCCTCTCATACCCCTTGCTTTTCTCCCTCCTTTTCCTTCCTTCTCCTCCTCCTCCTCTCGTTGGTTTCGGTCCTTCGCTCTCTGGCGTCGTTTCTCTCTTTATTTTCTTCCTTGTCGTTTCCTCTCTCTTTGTCCTTTCTCCTCGTTCTCCCTCTCCTCCTTGTCTTTCTGCTTATCTATCTTCGTTTCTCCTTCACATTATATCCTTCTCTTCATGTATTCTTGCTAATCTCCATCTCTTTTCTTGCGTATCCGGGTTTCTGCCCATTTGTAAATCTTTCTCTTTCTATGCGGGAAGCTCCCCTAGTGTCCCGGCCATTGCCGATCTGAAAGTCAAATTTTCGGAACGAGGGCCAAGATAGAAAATTGATAGCATCAGATGAAATGTAATTACACGTGTATACCAGCTACGACGGAAAGGAATGGATAGGTGAGGTGGTGAAGGGCCACCGAGTGAGAGATTTGCTCGAATTCGTAGAGAACGCTAAAGTGGATCGAGGTCTGATTGTTTTTACAAAAATTTAAAAGACAGAGCTTTTAGTTACTTATGCTTATTTAGCGCTGGAGAATGAAAAAGGGTGTAAGAACGTAAATCTTAGAATTCAACCACTTAATGCTATAAAGGGCTACTGTTATTTAATCTTAACATTTTATTTAAAAACACGAGTCTTAATATTCCAAATAATAATTCGGATTTTGTCATTTTTATATTTGTATTGTTGCTAGATGTTACTTTGAAATACACAGTTTTTTAATATAAATTTAGCTTAGTTGCTCTTCATTAAAAATAATATATCATGTACCATATATGTAGATGAAGTACATTTGAAAAAATGTACTGTAATATAAAAATAATTATGTATATTTTATAATTTTGAACAAAGCAATGTTCATTTTTAAGAAATTAAACTTGTTATTAATTAAAACCATATTAAATTATATGTATATTTCAAAATAATTTATGGATCTTGTAAATGACTAAATAACGAATTGAACGTTTTCTAGAAAAAGTTGTTTGTTATTGTACAATAATATGTAAATAATGATTATATTAAAACGCCTTTATTGTCTCATCATAATGGAAATAGTGGGTATAAATAGTTGAGTACGGACAACGCATTGCATTTATAAATATGATCTACATATTTTAACTAAATTCAGCGGATAAGAACTGTTTTTTTGACATATTTCTTTTAACTTGAGCTTTTAACTTAATTCTATTTGACGTAAAATTATTTTGTATTTGTTATCAGTCTAAGCGCTAGTTAGACTACTTTCGAATAATAGGAGAACAATGTTAAACAGTTGAAAGGTAAATATTGATAATTTCTATCAATATTTATCTTGACAGTAATGTATGACGTATATCAAAATCAAACATCTGTTATTAGTATTAGTGAAACTTTAATTCAAAATGCTTTGTTGTGTTATTTAACATATAATATATTTATATTATTATTGTAGGATAGCCAAATTATTATTTATTTCGTCTATCTTTATTGTTATCGTAATTTAGCTGATGGTCCGTGCATTTACCATTCAAAGTAAACAAAGTCATTTGCAGTATAAATCAATTCTTCAATAACACAAACTATATATATAATTAAAACCTTATTTATCAGTACCGGAAAATAGACTTAACAACTTAGTTATTTGAAAAATAAAACTTGGAGTGTTTCATTTTTTTCATTCATCATTCGATATTTTATAGATATTCATTATAAACCAAATATTAAAATTATTGCGCCATATATGCAATTATTTCTAATGAGTATCTAAGAAGGAAAAGTGAAAATTTTTTAACATTTAACAGTTTATTAAATAAATAAATTAATTAATTATATATTAAAAGCTTCTATGTCCATACTACTTTTGTATAATACGTTTCAAATTGTCTCCTTCGATAGTTCAAACTCAATTTTTCTAAAGTAAATTTGTCAATACAATTCGTATAGCAGAATAAATAATGAAGATAGTATTAAAACTATTAAGAATGATTGCTACATTTAAATTAAAAAGTATATCTAATGAAAATAGACTGAACGTCTCATTTTCACCTCGTAAACTTAAAAAAATCAATTTCATTTCTAATGAATATAATAGATACTAGTTAAATCCTCAATTTTGCCTGGGTGTTCATTGTAAGAAATAATAATAAAATATAATAAAATATAATGAATAATAAAAAAACGCATGGTCATGTGAAAATAACAGACAAAAGTCTTGGAAATACTACAGAACTAGACTGTGACACTTACAGGGTTTAGGTTGGGTTTAAAACAAAGTAGGCAAATCGCGCGCGCGTTTTGTGCATATCATATGACTGGCTTTTCTGTTTTCCCAAGACTTTAGTAATGTAAATATTACAAAATTGTTCATGTTTTATCTATAGAACTTTTTTCCCGTGTAATACTGTTTGTTTGTATGTCAATCACGTAAAATCTACTGAACTTATTGCAACCAAATTTTGAGAGTATCCCTAATAACCAGATTAACATAAAATTTGTGTTAAAACTTTACGTAAACTTTATGTTAACAATTTATATTGATCAAAATGAAACTCCTTTTTTGTTGATGATTTTATGATGGAAACATAAAGTTTAACTACAACATCGATTAAATTATTAATTTTTAAATTTTATTAATTGTATTCTTTTTTATATTTATTTTGTTACAAATAAATGAATTCATTCAAATACAAGAAATTACTATCGTTAAATATTAAATTACAATAAATGAATATCAGTAAAATGTACTTATTAATTATAATGTATTAGTTATTAATTATATTTTATTTGAACGTTTCTTATTCGGAGCATTTATTTATTTATTGATATTGATTCGGAGCAATTGATGTTAGCATTTTGTTAACATCAATTTTATGTAAAATTGCGGACACCTCCTTACAATAATTTTCCATAAAACTTACACGTTTTTATGTGTTATCTGGGATAATGTGATAAATAATAAAATATAATATAAAACATAAGAAACAGTGTGAGTTTGTATTCATTTTTGAACATATGTATTGTTGGTATTAAATAAAAGATAAAGAAAGAAAATAGAACAAATAATAAAACTAAATAATTGAAAATCAATTGTAATATCCCTAGTACAAATTGGATGTGGTATTCCACATTTGATATATGGCCCAAATATGGTTTAATTGTGGCATACATAATTAAGTTCCATCTTATGTGGACCATATTTGGCTCTTATTTGTTTGTCGGATACGGCAGTGATATCGGATGGCACGCCGTAAAAAGGGCATGTCGTAATGAGGACCTGATAGGGCATTGTTATAATTACGATATCATAAATTTAAACAAATCTTTTCAGGCATCCACCTGCAATGCCCTAAATGGATTCCATTTGAGGTCCTTGTCAGGCAATGTGGATACCTAATAAGGGCCACATTATAGCTCTAACGCAATTTTTTGTCGGGATTCTGTATTTGATTTAAGTAAAAATGATATCTTTGATTTTTCCTTACTCACTATACATTTCATTTAATCTGAAATGTATGAGTTTATTACATTTATTATTATATGAGAAAATGAGTTTATTACAGAATAATAATGGTTTCGGCAAACCAGAAATATTTTTAAATGTATTTGACGCTATTTTCTACTTTATTCAAGTCAAATCTACTTGAGTCATCGTGGTATGTTTTTAATGTAGCAATTGATTGTAAAATGCAAAGATTTATAAAAATTTTAATAGTTGTGTCACAATTTTTCTTTTACTTTTAAAATACAATTCAGGTACGATAATATTCCATTAAATTGAGTTTTAACGTATTAAAAAAGTACAAAATGATTGGTTGGCTTAAATGAAAAAGCAATCTGTTATTTGGGGAAGATTGATTTTATAAAGTCCGACCAAAGGAGGATGGAACAAATTAAAAGCTAAATGTGAAAATAATGAAAATAGATGAGAAAAGATCAAACGTAAAATGTATTCGAATTAGAATATTCCTGGGGATGATGGAGATGGATACAGACAGATTGTGGCGGTAACTGCGGATATCGCGTGCATGTGGCTGATACCAGATTATCGGAGCGTGGTCACTCGAATGCACTAGCGACTATGGGAGAAAGCTTATATGCCGACGATGGGATTTTATAACAACAAGAGCCATCTCGGGATGAGCTTAAGTTCACACGTTCCAATAGTTACTGACAAAAAAATTTCGTCAGTGTTGATCATATTGATCGTTGGACCACCAAATTGTTACATTCGGCATGATGATACTATTAGTCCATGCGTATCTTTTTTCATCGATTTAATCGAAATTTTTTATTCCTATAATTTCTAGATATTATATCGACGCTTCTCTAACATAAGCGCTATATGGGATTTTTTAGGAATCCATATTGGTTTGAAATACTAACCTATAAATTACCTGGTTAGGTATTCCTAGTATGGGCCTAACGAGGCATTCCTGGTATGGGATATTTGATAAAATCCAATGTGGGCCTAATTAAGCCTCAGTAGGCACACCTGGGCTTAGTCTACATTCCATTCTTAAAAAGCAAAGCTCACTCTGAAGTTGCAGTAGTGATCAGAAATGTGCGTGGCACATTGTACACATGTGTAATGAAATACCCCGAAATTTAAAATTGTCATAAATTATATATCATACATCATTCCATTTTAAATCAAAAAAATACAAAACATTATATTAAAACATTGATTTTTAATATCTAAAAGAAAAAATGGTTGTGATGAATGCATCATGTATTCAAGAATTAAATCAAATTCAAATCAAATTTAATAATTATTATTTCTATCTCAAGATAAAATGGATGTATTTATTTATGTTAACTATTCATTTGTTTAGTAATGATTTTTAGTAATTAGTTTTTAATAGATTTTTCTACAAAAAAAAGAATAAATTAATAAATAAACAGCTTTTGGAGTTATCGATAAGGTAGATTAACGACGATAATGTTAATATCGATTAAAATTTCGAACTATGAGTGAATGAAAATAGCACTATCTCTTTCTAAAATACATAATAAAACGAAAACTGATACTAAAGATTTTGTTTTGCAATATATTAATGCATTAAATAATCAAGTTTATTATAAATAAAACATTGATGATACAATGATTTCAATTACTTTTTTAGTATTATGAAATAAATATCATTTTTCAAAGCATTATTTATTTATTTCATCATTCTTAAAAAGTAAAGATAACTCTGAACATAGTCTCACTGCCCACAAATGCGTGCACGCACATCGACATGTTGATTACTCATTCTTCATTCTAACTATAATTCAAAAATTAACTTTATTATTTATTAGGAGAAATTGAGAATGAATAAAAAATAGTATTTTTAGTTATATTTAAGTATGAATAATCATTCAATCAATCCATTTTTAAAAAACGAATCTCATCTGAAGTTACTTGCATATAGATTATGAATGTTTGAATATTAAATTAAAGCGAAATGTGTAAATTTAAATTTAAAAAAAATACTTTAAATACAGTACTCAACCAACGTCTGTCCAATTTTTTGCCACGACACGATCAACGTCTGTCCAAACTGATAACAGCTAAAATTGAAGAGAGGGGGTAAATTCCAGTGCTGTACATAAATCAAAACTGGACGTCAAAAAAGTGACGCATACCAATGGTTAACTTTATTAATAGGAAAGATAAGAATTATAAAAATAATAACAAATAATATAATAATAATAACAACAAAATATTATAATAATAAATGATATAATCATAATAATAATAAAAAATTATAATTATAAATAATATCAAACTTGGATGAAATTAAATTAATAAATTATTCAAAATCTTCAAAAAATAAAATATGAATTGATAAATTTAATTATTACGTAATATTATTTATTATTTATAAATTATTATGAAATTAATTATTGAAATTATAACTATGATATTATATATATGATACATTATGATATAACTATGATATATTATAATTATGATTGAAACCTCATCAGTTAAAACAACTGATGAGATTTCTCTCAGTGTATATTTTATTATAAATATTTTGATGAATACTGATAAAAATACAAAATTTTATTATTTATATTTTATACTATTTTTATCTTATTACACTAACAAAAGTAAATTTATAAAAATTATCATCTTTCTGACAAAATACGGATATACTTGTAAAAAACCAAAAAATTATCATTTTTTCTGATAAAAAGTCTTCGAAGTTTGAGAATGATTTTCATAAAAACGAATATATTTATCAGAAAAGATGATAATTTTTTGGTTTTTTACAAGTATATCCCTATTTTGTCAGAAAGATGATAAATTTTATAGGCTTACTTTTGTCAGTGTATTGATCAATTCGCAAATATTTAAACAATTTTACAGCGAAATAAGTGATTTATACGAGAAATATAGAAATTCGATTATTTTTTGCTTACAGATGATCCATAATATGATGAAAAACTATAATTATCCGAATTCTGGTATCAGTGTACAACATTAGATAATTACATCGGTAGAAATGTAATTTTGTTATCTCAACAGTAACTTAAAATGTTAAAATAATAATGTTAAAATAAATATAATTTCAATTCTAATAACTGAAATGATAGTAATATGAATATAATAATTAATAAATATAATTAATGTAAAATTATTACATAAATGTAATTATTATATGATATAATATTAATCATAAATTACTGATCAATATATGATCAATATTATATCAAAAATATACAATTTATTTTTTATAAATATATTTGTATTAGATATAAAGTTGATCATATATAGATCAGTAATTTATGATTAATATTATATCATATAATAATTACATTTATGCAAATGAATATTATATTCATGACTTAGGCAAAAATTTTGCTGTTCACGTAACAAAAAATTGATTAATTATAACAAATGAACTATATGAAATAAACCAAAATACATTTAAAAGAGCAGCATTGCCAATTGTTATAAGAACATATAATTTATATTCTGATTGAACGGTTATGATATATAACTGTTTTGAATAATAAATATTAAATTAAATAATTTACAATTAATAATTATTGCAATTTATTAATTTATTAAAAACTATTAAATCGGATAAATAATTAATACGATTCTTATAAGTTATATATGCCAAAAAGGGTAAGTACGCATAAAAAATATACAATTATTTATTTACTTTTTAACAATTATTTACTTTTTGACTTAAATTAATATTTGAACTTTTCGGTATACATAAATTATATGACACGTTATGAAACAATATGTAAACCCGTCCTTGTGTATTCTTTTCTTTTTTAATTTGTTAATTATAAAGATACGTAAATTAAAAATGACATTACTGTCACAGATTTAACCAGATTCTTAGTAATTTTTAATCAGTTATTTTCTTCCGTGCTCAATCTCGTTTTGCACAATTGCTATAATTATTCGGGCAGTTCTATTGCGAGCTTTTCATGTAAAGCATAATTATATTTCGACATAGCCGTATGGTTTATTTGTACGAGTTTGCCGTCAGGAGCGATTCCACTAGAAATGTGCAAAATGGGCAAACTTATCTTGCGTTTCGATCAGTATGCCTCCATGTGCGCGTTTCCATTTCGAAAGCCAATAATTACAATTTATAAGGTTTAATAAGCTTATTAAGGCGTGTGCGATTCACAAATTGATGATCGAACAGTTATCTGTTAGGTACAAAAACGCGCGGATTACTTTCATAGCGATTGCAACTAATATGACTAACGTCCGCATTTCTTCTTAGTCAATAAGTACTTGATAATTTATTGAATAATTATTTTAATAGAGCATTATTTAAACAATTTTAAAAACAGTTTTACACAAAATAATATCATGAAATATTTCCATGTTTTATTTTGAATTATCCGACCAGATATGGAATTATTGATGTCACGGCTTAAATCCTGTGATTTTAATAGGACTGCAACTATAGGTACATTATGTCATGCCATTTATTGAATTTTAAAAGTTAGGCCAGCGCATTAGAAATCGTTATATGTAAAGAATCTTTATATATATGCAATAATTAGCGCGCACTGATCATAGATATAGTATGTGTATTGTCTATCACCATATACTATGTTTATGGCGTTTACAGATAATATGGCTTCTGAAAATCACAGATTAAAGTTGGACATTTCGAAGACTATATAGATGTTATGAGACTTGTGTGTTCAAATTATTCCAGTTAGTAATTCATTAGTCTATAAATGATTTGAACAACGATTCAATTAATGCTTACCATTTATAGGCTTTTTTATGATGAGAGATTAAACGGAAACTCGAAACCCAGTTGAGTAATAATTATCTACAATATAATGATCGTTGTTCATTATACTTGAACGTTGTTTCATTAATGTTATTTAATTTTTGTATTAATCAGTCATCTACTTTATTTTTAAAAGTTAATGAATCAACTAATTTGAAACAATTAAATTAAATGAAGAGACAATTAATTGTTATGAAGTTTAACTGTGTTTATAATTATTTTAGCATATATCTTAATAACTAAATAAATGATTCCTATCTAACTTAAATCTTTCAATGTGCCTATTTGCATATATTACAATAAATGAGGACTTAAACTAGTACAACAATTTAAGTATTACAGAAAGTTACGTAATAATTTTTCAACACTAAAATGAAACATTTTATCGAAACGGGGTTGGCTGAAAATCTTTTGAAGTGACACTTTAATCGGACGTCGATGAAGGGTGCGAGTAATGATTGTAACTACACCTACGACACCGCAGAGAGTCACATTCCAGTATCACGTTATAACTAGTACGATCAAATATATGTAGTTTGCTGGAGTTGGTATCAAAGTTTCAGTAAGGAGAATAGTTTAGTAATTTTCAGAAACGAATCTAAGTTTGACGTCGTAGAACTCACATAGAATGGAAACACTGGATAAATAATGCAATTATAGTTATCTCATAACTTTGCTTTGGAATTGCTCCTAAATGCTCAAATACTGATAATAAAAAAAGCCACCACAAAATAATCAAATATAATTGACTCACCTCTGAGTTTTACGTCAAAGATCTTTCAGTTTTAATCTGACAAAGTAAAAAAGTTTCAATCGTTTTTCATTTAACTACTTTGACTATTTAAGGTTTCCAAATTGTTTGACATACTCGCAGTCATCTTTATTGTCTAGAAGTTATTAATTATGATATATTGAAGATTAACTTTCATCAACATCAAATCTTCAAATGATATACTTATCAGTAGTGCTTATGTCGATAATATGTTTAAAATTAAAAATTATGTAATAAAACAAATGATTCACTTTACATACATATTCATGATTGACTTATTATAATCTAAAAAAATATCTTGGTTAAAATGAAGGGCAAGAGCTTTATAAGGTATGATTTAGGAAAACTTTAGAGTGAATTTGGCTGTTGGCTTTGAAACATAGACTGTTCAAACATGGTTGTGAAATAAATGTGCAAAGAGCTA
This sequence comes from Gryon sp. ZL-2020, assembly GCA_022817425.1. NCBI lineage: Eukaryota > Metazoa > Arthropoda > Insecta > Hymenoptera > Scelionidae > Gryon > Gryon sp. ZL-2020. The sequence goes on from JABFPJ010006231.1 coordinate 10,503, forward strand.
AACATTCATTGCTACAAGGGGCTCTATAGAACAAATTTTTCAATAAAATTTTTGAATTGTGACAATAAAACTCAAGTCCAAATACTAGTTAAGATATCGTCGTATCTAACGAATAAAGTCCTATATCGTTACATCGTTGCGAAACGTCATCAACGCCTATGTCCTATCATCTATAAAAAAAGATAGGACATAGGCCTCAACGGCGCAACGACATAGGACTTTATTCGCTGGATACATCAATATGGTTATTACTGTGATTTTCTTTTTTTGTAACTAAAAATTTCTTGCATTTTTTATGTAGATATCAGAAATATTTCACTAACTGTAACCCAATCACTTGACTCAAATCGAAGTTATTCTTATTAAAGTCTGCAAAAAATTCTTTAGTGTAATTAATACTTATTTAGTTCATAATAATGCACGTGTAATTATTTTGCATGCAATATAATCATTTTATAATTTTGAATCTTCTCATAATATATGTTCATAATAATTTAAAGAATTCCTTTAAACCTGAAGTATTTAATTTTTCATAATATAAATGTAGACTATATTTAATAGAAAATGATAATTTCAATACGAGTTATGCAGAATCGTATATTATGATTAAGAGGTCTTTTCGTTTTTTTTTTTTTTTTTTTTTTTTTTTTTTTTTTTTTTTTTTTTTT
>JABFPJ010006232.1:0-11168 GCA_022817425.1 Gryon sp. ZL-2020
GCAGTGGATAAGGCGACGGACTATCACGTTGGAGGCACGAGTTCAAATCTTCAAGAATCAACAATGCAACTTTATCTTCAAACCTTAAATTTAATGATGAAATATAATTCTAAATGACACAAAAAAATGAAATAAATAAAAAAATGTGTATATTATAATAAATATTTTTTTATTTATTATAAGAAATACAATGTCGGCGTAAACTTGGCAAAACAACGTCGAAACAATATTGGCAAACGACACTGAAACAAGACTGTTTAACTAGCGTCATAAGAACATTGGTAAGCCAACGTCGAAACAAAGTTGTTAATCAACTTTGGGGTGGTTGTTAATCAACCTTGGTTCATCCCAACCATTATCTAATATCAAGCCATTGTTGTCTGCCAACGTTGTACCGAATTACGCCAATCATGGCCCATCATTGGGCCAGTTGAATAATTCCATAATAATTTCAACGCAACAGATTTTACTGAATTGAAATCATAACTGTAAGACTGTTTTTTTCAAATTCTGCCTAATTATAATTTTACTCATCTGTTTAATTTAATGAGCGTAAGTGATATTCGTAATTATGATGAATTTCAGCTAAAGAAAAAGTCACACATTTCAGTTCATGTATGTAAAATGTATTACATCACTTAGTTTGGTTAAATGTTAACATTTAACTGCAATTTCACAACATCGCGACCCAACCTCCTTAAAAAACTTATAATTTTCGTTACTTATATACATATTAGGTATAGATCATGGCAATTAACATTAATCGATTGCCTACTTTGAATTATCCCAAAATCAGAATTCTACTTGAATCTTCGATAATACAATTTATTTTCATCAAAGACCATAATTTCTGCAACACAGCATTCTCAGTAAAAATAAAATACGTCAATTCCGCAGTCGAAGAAACATAAATCGATCAGCAGAATATCTCTCTCCTTCACTGTCTTTCGACTTGGATCAGTAAGACCAACATTAAAATTATCTTACAAAAAAACCAACATAAAACGATTCTACAGTATTATAGTTATTATCAAAACGAAATTGAAAAAATATCAAGAACGATTATACCCTGGAAATCTGTTTTGACGTACGCGTGACGAAAGGAGCAACTTAAATAAACTGACAAAACGAGAAAAGAGACAAAACAAAGAAAGAGACTGAAGCTAAAATGATTGATATTGAGAATCGTAATATAAAAGTGGAAATATTAGGATAATAGCATGAGTCAATGGCTTTTCGAATTTGTTTTTTTGTGTGTGTTCATTCTTTATAAAATATCCTTTGGCTGACTTAAAATATCTTTCTCGTTGATTCTCTCTCTCTCCATGATTGAATATCTATCGGTATATCTCGCGCATTCCCTGTTCCTTCCACATCCCCTCACTCTTGCATAGCTCGCCCCACAGACTGTTCGGTTCTTCGGCTTTTGTACCGGAAATCAACATAGCTCACGTCCGACAGAGGCAATATCCAAATTGCCTCAGCGGATTTGGCGTTCCTGAGATAGCTCCGCGAACAAATCGCCAGGGGAATAAAACGAACCGCGAGATTAGCACCGCCCTGTCGTGTCAAACCACCCTACGACCTAAATTCCCGCAACAGCCATAATAGAAGGAAACGCCAAAGGATAATGGAAAGTGAAAAGCACGAGAGAGATAAAAAGGTGCTAAAGAATTCGCGTAAATGAAGACTTTGCGTCCCGGACAAAACGTCAAATAGACGTACAAATTGGCCGCTACTGATCTCATCATTGCCCCGTCAATTTACACTCTGTTCAACTTAAACCGATCACGAGAACGAAAAATCTAACGATCAGCTTAATGCTAAATTATTACATTTCAATTTCTTATAGCTTTTTTGAATCTTCATTGACCCACATCTGCATTCAAAATTAATCATTCATGTAAATATGTAAATTGATTAATTATATGTTATAACATTTTCAATTATACAAAATGTCACAAAATTACTTTATTCTTATGAATATTACTCCTATTACTCCTAATTAATAAAGTTGATGTATACCAATAAAGTTGGCAATTATATTACATGTAGACAATTTCATGTGTCACACTTATAAAAACCAATCAGATAGCTGGTCATTTTTGACAGCTTTGAATCTTCTGATGTTTACTTTGTGTCTTGGATTCGACACATTTTGACATTCTTTATTAAAAAATGTGTAATGAAATAAAGAATATAAAGGAGAAAGAAGATCGTGAACAAAGAATTATTAGGTTGTGTCTTTCGTCGACGTCAAAATCCATTTTGATAAGTCATCTTCTAAATATAATTTGACATAATATAACCTCTATTAAGGTAATTAATTAATTAATACGTTAAAAAATATTATAAATTAAGTATTAAAATTTATTTTAATATTTAATTAATATTATTTTGTCAAAAATAAGTATAAAAATAAAAAAATGACTTTTTTTATTTTTATTTTATTTAACAAAACAAAAGTGACTCGTTTATGTTATTTGAAAAATATATGCAAAAATATATGTGAATATGTGCACATATTTTCGGCAAAAAGTTATATATTTAATATATATTTACATATAAAAAAATATATTTGAAATATATTTTCAAATATATTTTAGGGGCAAAAAGTTATATATTTTGACATATATTTTGACTTATTATTATTAGCATTATTAGAAAGTGCTTATTGTCTATCTTTCTTCGTCCACTATTTACGTATCAATCTGGTAACCATAGTAATTATGATAAAAGTTTTAAAACTGTTTAAATTTTATTTCATATTAAATTGGTGACCTCAATAGTTTTCGTAAAATTATTGAGATTTTCGTACAGTCCATTAAGTAGTTTTAATATTTTTGTTAAACTTTGTCGTCTTATAATATTATTCTTCTTCTTTTTACTTAATTATAAATTATTACCACAACATTTTTTGTTAAATTCAATATGTTGTTATTCTTCCTTTCTCTGTGAAAGAGGACACTTATATTGAATAAATACTGACGATAAAACGTGCTCTCTTAAATTAACCGCGAAATATTAAATTAGCCTTATAATTTTATTCGTTTCCTCATACAGACAAAATGATTGTATGCAAATTATATTATAATGAGATGGATTATAACAAGAAAGGTCAAAAACTAAAATTGACCATGTCAAAATAATACATTAAAGCGCCAGGATTATAATTTAAAGTGAGATTTGAACAAAAAATCGCTTATAAATAAAATAAAAATACATTTTGCACAGTATTGCTCATATTTTTTGAACAATTAATCGTGAAAATATTTCTTTTAATTGCCATTATAAAAAAATTATAATGTCTTACGAAACATATATATGCATTTTTTTTAAACAACAGTTTTATGCATGAAAATTGATAACATCCACTTTACTTGACGGATGTGTCGAAATATATTGTTTATATAATTCATTATATTACTATATGAGAATTAATAATTGTGTTTGTATTTATGATCAATTCATTTAAACATTCATTGTAAAGCAGAAATATGAGAATTGTTGAACAAAAGCAAAAATCCTTCAACGTGTTTGTATAGAATCAAACTATTTGTCTCATTAAATAACAATTAAAGAGTCGTAAAACAACTTAAACGAGATTGTAAACGTGCCAAATGCGAAATGATATTTCAAATGTTGATTTCGTGCAAACGAGAAAGACATGGTTACGCTTATCACTTTGAGGTACAAATGAATATTATCATTATTTCCCGGTTTATAAATCTCTTGGGAAAGTTTGTAAATGTCAAGGAGTGCTAGAACACGGAATCGTAAGACTATTGATGTGAATCGTTAAACTAACGATCTTAGATGGTAATTTAATACGTCAATGAGAAAGTCATTTGCATTTGGACACTTTCTTCATTTTTTACATTATTTTTGCATATAAAATGTCAAGATGTAATTATTATAACAAGTTAGAAAGTGTATGAACTGCACTTTGCTTAACTTTTTGTCTAAAAAGATTTGATAGTATTTTTTAGCTTTTAAGGAATTTTGAAATGGTTTTCCTTTTTTTTAAGAATAAAAGTGAATTATTGTAGATACATGTGTTCTAGAAATTTGTTTCGTATGAAAATCATTCGAAATTCATTTGACATAATGATCTATCTCAACTTTAAATTGGCTTGACTGAATTTCAATTGTAATAACTAACTTTCCAATACTATTAACTCGAATTATATTTGCAATTTGAACAACCGCTATAAGTATTATAGAATTACCAAGCCGAATATGTAGTGATATTTTATTGCTTTTATCACTTAATCTATCTTAATTAAAAAAAACCCTGCAGCCTAAACTTTACTGTGAATATTTAAACTTCAATTAATTTTTGTATGTATTAATTTTATAAAATGGTGAAGTTGATTTTATGATTTAATTACAAAACATTAATTAAAATTGATCAACTTGTTAAACGTATTAAGCTTTAAAAATTGATTAATCAATGTTTCTAACGAATTATTTATGAAACAAACAATTATGAACTTTTTATTTATTAAATGATCAAAAGCAGAACATAACATGAAATTAGTGCATTGTTTCCATTGTTTCATAACGATTGTTTTTCACATATCAATTAATGTTTATTCAATAATATTATGATTTCCATTGCTTAAAACTTAATTAGATGTCATGTACTATTATGTGCTTTATCTTTTATGAAAATTATCAGAAATACCGATAAATCGTTATTATTCAATTGAAATGTTTTACTATAGTTAATTTGCTCACACGAACGAAAATATATCCAAAAATATAAACAGGATATATATTTTATATCTTTTATATATCCAGTATATATACTAAAAGATATATATTAAGAAAATATATATTTTATATGTACCAAACTATATTTTTATATATATCCTAAGATATATCTGGTACGAGATATATAAAATATAAAAACATAGATATATATAAATATATATCCTCTGGATATATATCTAGTATTTATATGATAGGGATATTTATAAGCACTTTTATATTTATAAACATTTTAATAAACATATAATTTAGTACAACTGACGAACTTAAATAAATATCTAATTTGAATTAATTTAAATTAATTTAATTTAATGTATAACTAACGTTTATATTCATTCGACATTAGTATACTGAAATTATATCTTCTCATTTACCATTGTGAGTTGAATATATTTCGACATTTACCAGCACAATTAAGAAAACTACCCAAGTACTTAAGTAAGTTCAATTAAATAATAATCAATTATATATATTGTTTCTCATTTTAATTTGAGAGATTTTATATAATATATACATCCTTGTTTGCTAATTATGCAAATCTGCAGTTTAAAAAAATGGTTGGAAAAGAGATAATACTTCATTCATAACTTCGATATTGTAATAAAGATATTGTTTGTCCATTACATGTTTAATAAGCGTTTAAGATTAATGTTGACAAATTGCAAATGAGAGATAAATGTAGAATTCATTTAAAAGAAATGATAAAACATGCTAAGGACAAAAACGAATAAGGAAAAAACCTCGTAAATGAAATACACACGAAGTTGGCGTAATAAGTCCGTGTCTACACGAAAAAATGTTGAAAAGTTGCGAAACTTATGGTAATCTCGACATAATTTCTTTCTTCCTGAAGAGTCTGTTATATACACAAATGTAAGAGAATTCTGGGTATATTTTTACATATTTCGAGAGTCAAAAAATATTTTTACCGCAACTTTTTTTTTATTAACGTGCAAACATGATAGGCAAATATACATCTATGCGAAGTTTTTTTTTTAATATTAACTGACATAAAAATGAAAATACTTATATATGTTTTCAAAAGTGATGTTTTATTTACAATAAAATTTAGAAAATGTGATGAAAAATTATTTTATCATTTTTTTACAAAAAGAATAAACTGATAAATTGTTTAAAAAATGAAATGAAGCTAAAGAATGTGCTTTATTCTTTAAAGATTTTATTTATGTACAAAAATGTATATTGTAATAGTTGCTGATAAAAAACTATCTATAAATGTACAAACAAAACAAAGGAATTTGATAGAAAAATACGGGCTGCAGAAAATGCTTGGTAATGAAGTGAACATTTTCATTCAATTTTTATGACATTTTGAAAAGTGTGTGAAATTTCAAACACACACACGTACACAAGAAATTGATATGACGAGTGCAAAGCGTAAATACAAAATATGCTGAAAATCAAACGTAAAATGATTGACGACAAACTTTGGCGTATCGACCTACCCCGAAGCATTGATTTGATATGGACTTATTGTTTTTACATTTTTCCGTTACACTTTGTCGTTGCAGGTTGCGTTAATTAAAAGGAATACACCTGCATTTTTTTTTCATTTTCACAAATGGATGAGTTATTAAATCATTAGTTTGGAAACAGCCGAACTGTTATTATTTCGAGCTGAATATTTGTGCTATTTTTCGGCCGTAGGGCTGCTATACTTGAACAATAAGTGCACAACTAAATCGGGAATGACAAATTTGTATTCCATTTGTGAAATGGGCGTTTGAATATTGGATTAGCGTAATCAGCTTTTGATTTAATGATACATTTCGTCGCTGCGATTACGAGTTTGTTTCACGTGTAATAACATGTTTACGACTGTTATAATTTATCGAAGAATGCATAAAATTTCATTTGCGTGAAATTTCCGCTCGCGTCAAATCATCTCCATTCGTTTGCATGTTCCACTCTGATTCTCTACTTTTTGTTTCAATGGCTTTGACAGGCGTCGAAGTGCATTTTAATTATGCATTCCACGTAACATTCTGCGCTCGTAAGGAAGACATTTCAATCGCAAAAACAATTTCGTTATACTAATTAAATACATGTGATTAATTCGGCGATTTTGATGAATTAGATTAAATCATTCATCATTTAGTGAAATTACATTTCGACCATCTTTTTTTCAACGTCTTGCTTTTATATTTAATTATATTCAGTTGATTCATTTAATCACATTTAGTGATTGCGGAATTTATTTAATCATACAAATTAAAAACGTAGAAAACCAATAATATCATCCGCGCTATATTGAAATATTGAAATTTGTTCTTATTCAGTTATTCATATCAAAATTAAAGTTCTAATGACGCATGTGTGTATGCAGTTTCAAATGTTTATTAACAACAAATGAATTTTTATCTTATAATAAAGTAATATTGAAAAAGATGATTAATTGATTTTTTTGAACTTTTTGAAAGTTTTAAGTTTTTCTGTAATCCGAAATATAACAATAATCACATAACATGAAAAGTTCAATAAAACTTAATGTAACATTTTCTTTCGCTTTATTCTTCCTTGCCCATTAATCTTACGACTTTAACACCCTAAACCTTGTAATTATACAAATACCTCATTAACGTGAACTGAAAGATTATAAAAAAAAGTAAAAAAAGTTGTAGTCATCGTAGTTTCAAAGTTAGTACTACGGTAAGTGGACTTTTAAGTAACTCACGCACTGACTACGAAAGTTTGCTTGAACTTGAGTCCTGTTACATGATTAAAAACGAGAAATACGTTCATGATATGACAAAACTACCTAAGTGCATGAAAATTTGCTCGAAATGCAGAAAGTATATAGTTATGAAATCATATTTATTTCATTGAATTATTTCAGACGATGTCATAGACGGTTATTTGCATATGTAATTTTATACTTAATAATGAAATGCATCTGTTTCAGTTGTAATGAAATCTCAAATAGTTTCTCAACTCATTTGCTATTGTTAAGATAATTTTTAAGCTGAATAAGAAGAAAAAAAAAACAAAACAAAAAGAACACAGCGAATAGTGAATCGATATGGATATAGTTAAAAAAACATTTTCTCCTTCTTTTTACACTAAGAATATTATTACCTTAAGGAGGTTCTTTACAATTTTCATAATGTAAAGAAATACTTATATACACTGGTCGCAAAAAAAAACGCCTCATTTTTTTCATGCCAAAAATTGCTAATTTTCAAAAGACTGTAACTTTCTTAAAAATCAACGAAAATTAACTTTTTTTTTAAATTAAAGATGAATTCTTCCTCTTTCGATATGTGAAACGCAATTTTTGTTACACGTGACATTTTTTTATGTTTTAGCCCTGTAAACATAACCAAAAAGAAATGTAAAAAATGCATCAATTTTAACTGCATTTTTCTGCAAAATTCGCCAAATACACTAAGAAAAATAACATACTATAAATTACTGTTTAAGCAGTAACTTGACCACAGAATTTCCATTAACCGAATAAATTCTGTCAAAAACTGGAAAATTTACTTTCTGAACACAAATTTTTATTGACTTTTTCAAGAATTTTTGTGCATGAAAGGACAATTTTTACTGTTTTTAACAGGAACTTTCATGTTAATGGGAACTCTGTGGTCAAGTTACTGTTTAAACAGTAATTTATTGTAAGTTATTTTTCTTAGTGTAAAGCTATCGATTTCGCTTCAAAATCAAAAAATTTGGATCATTCTGAACAAATTTAGTTACCATTTATGTTTTACCACCACAGTCGTATCATTTCGTTCATAGTATAGAAATTTCCGAGAGACTATTTTTATGTGTGTACATTTCATGCCAGAATACTTGTATACTATTTCAGTTGATGTTATTTTTTTTAGAGAAAACAAATTATGAATGTAAATCTGTTTGAACAAAAATATTCAGTAATTAGTGGTCGATTAGTGGAGCAGAGAAGTGGCGAATGCGATGGAAGAATCGGCGTAATGACGACTTGGGATAATCGACCTATAATCGTATTCAATGAAACGTTCGACCATTAATTCGCAACAGCCTGAAACAATAAAAAATAAAATAGTAAAAGCCGAAATGGTAGCGTAATGAGTAATATGCGCGAATTGTCGTTAGAGCGAAAATTAGCTTTCATATTCTCGTAGGAGTAATTCTCCAATAAAGCTGTCTGAATTAATTTATCGTCGGGGCTAATTATTCCGCTGGTCTATATTCAAAGGCTCATACTCGGCCAGCTTTAACCCTTTCGTTCTTTCTTTCTTTCGTTTGTTCATTTTTTTGCCGCCTTCCGTCTTGTTTTAACCCGACTTTTTCTATCCTGCGTTCTAGGGGATGAAACCACCTGTTACACCCCTAAGTGCCCTTAGGCTAATCGCCTGAATTATAGCAAGATTGTTGCTACAAAATCTCCTCACGTACACATAATCAAACGGTCTCATCAAAAAGTCGCGGTAACGTCAGCGCGATATTTGAACATCGTCACATTTATATTTACATGCGCTTCATTATTTACATCCCGCAAAGCGTCGCGCTCGCGTCGTCTTCAAGTGTTACATTTTGGCTGACGTTTCACAAGCTGCTTTATTCATATTTCAGTTGACTCGCGCGCTCGCGTGTTGCCGACGATTTTTGCATTTTAAAGATTCTATTATTTTCGAATGAACATCATGACCTTTTACAACATTTCCACTCCCAATCCATCCCCTTTACTTCAAATGTAAATTCCCCTGAGATATTACTATTTATTTTCAATTAATTTAATGCTAAACTGATGATCAATCTTTTTATTTGCTGATAGTAACATTGAATGATTTTTGTAGTTATTATTAAAAATAAATTTTATTTAATAATTTGTATTAAATTTGTTTTTTAGTTAATGTATTTTTATATTTTATAAATAGAAAACATAGCATTTTTATGTCTAAGAAATATCTCTACCTTTATTTTCTTTTAACTGAATACCACATATTTTGCAGCAATAGAACATGAATATATTCATGTGCAGATATATTCAATTAAATGCACTTTTTAATGTGACGTTTTTTCATTTAGATAAGAGAAATTAAATTTAGATTTTCAATTTAGATACACTGCTCGAAAAAATGTTATTAAGCGTGCTAAAAATTGATACGAATTAATATGTTAAACGCGAAATGCTGCATTGTAACATACAATCTCCAATTTTATTGATTTTTATATGTATAAATATACAGCTGGTTAATAATTTTATTATATTAAAAATATTATACTTATATCAAGCTATGTTTCTGCCTGAATAAATAATATAGCATTTTTTAATATAACTATATTAGCATGCTTAATTTGTCGTGTTCAATGTAGGACATTGCTTCGTTATTAATGTGGCTCTTCTGAATCCATTATTTATAACGCTGTTAAAGACATAATGTATTGACTTTTTCAAAATTCGTGAAACATTAAATATTAGAGGATGGAAATTATAATTTCAGTCAAATATTCCACTTTTTCGAATTGGAATTGGAAAGATTTAAAACATAAAAAGTGGAAAATAATATATTTTCAAAGATATTGCTTGTATAATAAAAAATCTGTTTGTAACCAAATTCAATGGAAGTTACAAAAGTGCTTAGTATTAAAGTTGAATATTAGTAAGTAGCAGCAGTTTCTATAGTAAAAGAGCATTTGGTTTCCTTCATTTTGGTTTAAAGTCGGATCAGTGTCGGCTTTTAATTCTGTAAAATAAATGCGCCACAAAAGACATCCATAATTTCTATTTATAATCTACAGTATCTATAAAATCATATATTTTTTTTTACTCGACAATATGTTCATGGTGCATAATTCTTGCCCTCATGAAATCCATTGGGCATTGTCATATCATACATTTTTGATCAAGCATTGAAATAACGCAGATTGAACTCTCGTGCTACAGTTTTTCTCTTTTTGAATACAGAATTAAACATGCGCAATTTAAAATTGAAATGCGAATTAACCCCGAAAAATTAGAATAGACTTGAATATTTGTTTGCTCTTTGGTGTTGCTTCAAATGAAATCATTCAAGTCAAACTTGAATTTTTTTTCGTATATTTTTTCTTAAAAAATAGAATTTAATGAAAATTCAATTGTAGACGAAAGTCATATACATTATGGACGTGTGTTGAGTCCGCTATGTCTTTATTTGCGCATGTTTTTAATATGGCTCTCAGCTAATATGATAAAGATGGAAAATGAGCGTTTTTTATCATTTGTATATTAACACTAGAACTACTAGAGTGGTGATTTTTCATCATTTTTTATGTACTTTAAGATGGTATATTCCATTTTTCAACCGAATAATTATTTTTGCAATAAATTAATTGTCTACCTAGAACTACCGATACGTCAATTTGACGTAATTTCGTAATTGAATGTTTTTATTCGTAGTAATAATAGT
>JABFPJ010006233.1:0-11168 GCA_022817425.1 Gryon sp. ZL-2020
GTCACCCAATTTGGGCGATTCAGTCGCCCAAACTGAGTGACTCGTTCGCCGCAATTAGAGAACATCAGTTCGCCTCAGAAAAAGAGAACCACTGGCCCAAAAAGTTCTCAGTGTAGTTGAAGAATTCGACGCGCATCGTGACGAGCGTTGTACTACATCGAGTGCGTTGTACGCGAACAAAAAGAGTCAGTCACAGAAGAGTCAATCTGTTAAAAACGAAAACGATAAAGGACAATCAAAAAATAAAAAATCGCGTATTCGATGTAACAAGTGTAAACTTTTCAGACACAAAGCTGCGCAATGTCGCGGAAAAAACACCGACAGTAATGCTAATGCTCAAACGGGAAACCCTAAAGAGCAGGTGTCATTGCGCGCTAGCGAAGCATTACTCGCGGGACCTCCGAATAGTGTGAGAAGTTGGTGTTTAGACAGCGGTGCGATATCGCACCTATGTTATGACGCGGACCATTTCTCGAACGCGGATTTTTCTCAACGCGGAAAAGTTAACTTGGCAAATGACGAATCAACTGAAAGTGTCGCTATTGATACAGTCAAATTCGAAGTGGACGTCGCGGGTGAAATAAACGATGTGTTGTTGCGAGACGCTTTGCATGTTCCTGATCTACGGAGTAATTTATTATCCGTCGGAAGAATCACCGATCACGGTTTTAAAGTAATGTTCGACAAAAACAGTGCCTCAATTTATGATTCAAAAGGGTTGCCCAAGATTACATTAACCTGGTAGAGAATCAGAAAAATCGCAAAGTCAAATGTTTTCAAACTGACAACGGACGCGACTACGTGAACGCTGAGTTCGATAATTCAAGATAGTCATAAATATTCAAGACTCGTGGAATCACCAGGAGGTTGACTATTCCCTATAATCCCCAGCAAAATGGAATCGCGGAACGGAAAAACCGCACCCTTGTCGAAACCGCAAGATGTCTTCTCATTCAATCCGGACTTCCCCCTACTTTTTGGGCCGAAGCAATTAACGCAGCGAACTACTTGAGGAATCGTTGTCCCTCAAGTAGCTTGAATGGTAAAACGCCCTACGAATTATGGCACGAACATGTTCCGGATATTAGTCATCTTCGGGAATTCGGTTGTCGCGTCTATTGTCTTGATCGTAAACCAGGCAAAGGCAAATTCGATTCGCGATGTAAGGAGGGAATTCTGGTCGGTTTTTCAGATGAATCAAAGGGTTATCGAATCTGGCTACCGGAGGACAGAATCGTAATCGTGTCGCGAGACGTGAAATTCATCGAGCACAAATCCCCGGTTGTCAATGAATTTTAGGATTTAACTTTGATTGACTCAGACGGTAATTCTGATAACACCGACAACACAGATCCGAAAAATTTTGTTGAAGTAACTCTCGATCGTCTAATCGTTGATATTGACGACAACGCTTCGGAGGATGATGAGATCGAGAATCCCGAGCCTAGGAGAGGACGAGGAAGACCGAAAATTGTGAGAATGGGGCGCCGTGGTCATCCACGTAAACAATACAACGACAACGTCATTACGGCTGAGCAAGTTCTCCTTTCTGAAGTTCCGATGCGACAGGCACTTGCTGGTGTGACTCTGAGAAGTGGATGGATGCTATGGTGGACGAGACACGATCCATCATTGCTAACGACACGTGGAAACTCGTCAATCGTCCTAAAAATGTTCAAGTCATCGGCAGTAGGATGGTTTTACGCAACAAATACGGGTCTGATGGTGAATTAGAAAGGAGAAAAGCCCGATTAGTCGCACAAGGTTTCTCTCAGCAACCTGGCGTACATTTTACCGAAACTCGCGCCAGTTGCTCGTTTGAGCACCATACGACTGATTTCTGCACTAGCTGCCCAGTATCAGATATCCACACGATAATTTGATGTAACCACCGCGTATCTGAACGGCGAGCTTCGCGAAGAAATCTTCATGAGACTCCCAAAGGAACTTCATGAAATTCTGAGCATTATAGTCGAGACTGAAGAAAACTGTCAAATTCGAGCGAAGGCAGAAGGCATGCTCAATGATCTTCACAATGGCAAGGATGTATGTTTTCTTCAGAAGTCGCTGTACGGCTTACGCCAGCCAGGCCGGTCGGCAATGGCATGAGAAGCTAAGTGAAGTATTGTTAGATTTCGGCGCCAAGTCTTCAAACGGTGACCCGTGCTTATATTATAAAGGACAAGGGGAAGACATTCTGTTGATTGCAGTTTACGTGGACGATATACTCGTGGCTTTGAAGCATTCTGAGTTAATTGATGAACTCGGAGAAAATTATCTCAGTGCTTTAACGTCAAGGACCTTGGATCCATCAATTATTGTTTGGGAATTAAGTTTTGTTTTGAAAAGGATCAAATTACTTTGAATCAGCGAAGTTATATTCTCGATCTGTTGAATCGTTTCAATATGATCGACGCGAAACCAGTCAGTACGCCTTTGGACGCCAATGTCAAACTGATTAAAGCTGCTGAGAATGTTGACTTAGACGAGGATATGCCATATCGTGAGCTTGTAGGTTGCTTGCCTTATCTCGCACTCACCACTCGTCCGGACATAAGTTTTGCTTCTAGCTGTCTTGGCCAGTTCAATAATTCTTACGGCAAGCCTCATTGGACAGCAGCCAAACGAGTGCTGAGGTACCTGAAAGGTACTTTAGACTTGGGACTAGCGTCCACAGCTGATTCAAGGCCGTTGGTCGGTTATGTAGATTCCGACTGAGGAAATTTCCCGGAGGATAAACGTTCTTATTCCGGATTTGCTTTCTTGATGAGCAACTGTCCGATCTCGTGAGATTCGCGTAAACAGAGGACTGTTGCGCTCTCATTCACAGAGACCGAATACATGGGACTCACCGAGGGAGCCAAGGAATCGGCGTACTGGACCAGTTTTCTTCAAGAATTGGGATTCGTTCATTTGAGTGATATCACTGTGTTTAGTGACAATTTCGGTGCATTGAGACTAGCAGACAATCCAGTCTTTCATGCCCGAAGTAAACACATCGACATACGTCATCATTACATCCGGGAAGCATTAGAAGATAATCGTTTGCGAATCGGATATGTGTCAACGGATGAGAATGTCGCCGATATGTTCACGAAGAGTCTTCATCGACCAAAGCTGGAAAAGTGCATACTCATGTGCGGAATGAAGCGTATTTAAATCAAACATTATGTGCATTTTAGGTCATATGCGACCTATATTACACTGTAGCAGCGCCCTCTTTTTTTCGTTATTGAGTTGGCAAATTCTTTTTGAAATTTGATTGTTAGACGCCATTAAAAGACTGTACGCGCTACGGATTCTTGCCGGCACGTTAATTACTTTTCTATTTGTATCGATTCACGAAATAGAGTCTGTTTAAATAATTTATTGGCTTTTCTCGAGTTGTTCGTGCTTTGCCCCGCCCAATTATTCTACATAATATTAAATTAATATTATTATAATAATATTAATAATATTATTATGTTATAATGTAAAATAATATTGTAAAATTAAATTAAATTTGATTATAACAATTGATATATTGATAACTAAATTATATATAGACTAAATCTTAAATATTTAGTCTATAAATATTTAAGATTATACATATTAAGATTAATATGTAAGTTATCTTCCCTAACGGAAGAAAATATGTTTCGAAATATATGCAAAAATATATGTGAATAGGTACACAAATATTCTCGGCAAAAAGTTTCTACCCATGTCGAAATTAGCGACATTAGCTAATATCGCTTATATCTTAGCGTATTAAGACATTAGCGACTTATGTACGACTTGCTAGTCGAATCAACGTTGTGCAGACGTTTTTTGTATACGATGGATATCCAACATTGTACCAATATTAAGAAGAACGTAATATACAATACTGTTTCAACATCGTTTTCAAACGTCAAATAACTGCGTTAATTTAATGTCATAACAATGTTAATTGATGTATAGAAATTAATCAGTTATACACATATTGTACTACAGTATCGTGACAATGTTGTTACTACCTTTTTCATTGATTTTGTATGATTAGCGACATGCCAACTATTATTTATGAAAAATAAAAGTATGATGTCGACGTTGTACCAACATCGAGACAACAGTTTTCGCTTAGTGTTGGATAATAACGTCAAAACAACCTAACTAAACGACTTTGAAAATGAACTTTTTTTATACATCGTTATCCAACGTAAAAACGATGTCACAAAAACACCAACTGCTTGATGTCAGTTATTAAAATTTATACGACGATATGTCAACTATTATATACAAATTATTCAAACTGACCTCTACGTTGTGTCAATACCGAAACGACGTTTTTCGTTGGGTGTTGGATATTAACGTCAAAACAGCATAATTAACCAACTGTGAAAATTAAACCCATATGGAAAATGCCAGCATTACAACAATTTCACATTCGAACTAAGACTGTAACAATGTTGGCAAACGATATTGGCATAACAACGTTTAATGTTGTATTGATTGCTTTGCCAATGTTGATGCAAAACTGTCTGCTAACGTTTATAGCCAGTTTTTAACCGATATTGAACTGACATTGTGCCGACATTGTTACGCAACATTAACTAACTAAATTTATCATAAGTAAGCTATCGGCATACTAACGTTGGGCCATAGTTTTATTTACTGTTACGCCAACGCTGATACGAGATTGTTAGCCAACGATTACAGTTAGTTTTTAACTGAAATTGTGATCCAACATTAACTATTACACTGAGAAAAATTTTATTGACTTTGAGTAATTCTGACTCATATTTTAGTCAAATTGGACACAACTAAAATTCACAGTTACTTTAACTCAGAAATATAGTCCAACCCGTACAGCACGTAAACATGTGAAGACGTTTAATGGACGATTAGCAGTCATTCCAAACGTCGAATATGCGTTCATGTAATGTTTTTAAAGGTTTATGTGATGTTCGTGGACTTCTAGAAAGCGGTAACCAATTTTACAAATGACATCTATAAATAGGTTATGTCAAACATAAAATATATAGATTTTAGAAGTATGATTTGAACACATATGTTAGAACTAATGTTAAATAATTAGACTTACTCAAGACAGTCCTGGATGCCGTGCACAGCTTTGCACCGGAGTTCCCTTCGACGTGCCTTCTGGATTCTTTTAGACTCGGGAGAACAGCTGGAAAGCGCCCTGTTGTCGCCGTGCCCAACTCCCCCTGCTGGAAATATGTAATCTTTTCCAAAAAACAGAATGGGCGAAACTCGGGTTAAAATTTGTGTCATATTTTTCGAAAGACCAACTCGCGACTAGAAAGAACATACTTGCCCTTATACCCTCACTGTAGCAGAGAGGATATCAGGTACGCCTGCAAGGCACAGAACTGTTCCTGAATTCGTTGAGGACTTCGTTGGAAGCTGCTCAGGAGATCTTGAGCACCTCGCTGACAGTAGACGTCGAGTCCGCAAAGGCATCTTATGCGCTTAAGGCTGCTCCGCAAGCCACCACTGTGTACAACTCCACCATTCCGCCAGCTGGCCTTACACCTCATGTGGTTGCACCTGGTACGAGCACTCACAAGAGAAATGCGGAATCCTTAGGCGTGTTTGTCATTAGCTCTGCAAAGAATAAAGCTGGCCGTACACAGTCCAACACTTTGCGTCGAGAAGTGAAGCTGCCCTCGATTGCCAATTACTTTGGCTCAATGCTGAACGAACTGACAAAGATTGAGGATGAATACGGCATACTAGATGTTTACCCAGTTTTTCTGGGTGGAGACTTCAATTGCCGAGTTGGTACTTTGAATAGTTTCACTTGTTACATAACTGCTCCCAATCTTACCTCTGTACGAGACTCCATGGACCTACACATCAACGAAAAGGGAAAGAAGCTGGTTTCCTACATGGAAGAAAATGGCTTGTTCCTGCTAAATGACCGCTCCACGAGCGACCCAACTGCTGCCTTTACCTACTCAGGTCATCTTGGAAATATTGTGATCGACCTGATTTGGGCTACATTGCCCTCAATTGACCTCGGCTCCGACCTTGAAGTACGTGCAATCTTGACTTCCTCGGATCACTTCCCTGTTGCGGTGACCCTTTCTTCTGGTGCCGGTACTGTTGTCGAATCCTCGGGACCCGGAAATACACCGAAGCTGTTTTGGAACACATCGATGTCTCCCCAATTTCAACATTCCATGAGGTGATCTGTGGCCATGGAGAACGTAGAAGGTGATCCGAATTAATTGGCTCGTAACCTGGTGAACTCGATCTACAATGTTTCACATAATCTTGCCCTTTGGAGTCGTGGTCAGAAGAAAAAGCATGGCGCCGCAGCAAAACCTTGGTTTGATCAGGACTGTTGGCACTCAAAAAAATATGTTACCTTGCTATTGAAACGCTTTAAGTCCGAAGTATTCACGCAAGACAACTTGAAGCTGTATGTTCATGAAAAACACGATTACGAGGAATTGTTGTGGGAAAAGAAATCCGGCTATGAGGACTCCCTCGTGAAAAGTCTTTCCCTCGCGAAAACGTCGAATGATTTTTGGTCAACCATCAACAAATATCATGCAACTGAACCCCGGAATTGTCCAATTGCCCCTAACATCTGGTCCGTACATCTTTCTTTACTTCTGGGTGGTATATCAGGCTCACTAGTGGTGTATCATGGTACTTTCAACCCTGTTCTCGACAGCCACATATCTTTTCTTGAAATTCTGCGAGGTATTCAGAAGAGTAAAAAAGGTAAAGCAGCCGGAAACGACATAATTTCATACGAATTTTATAAATACCTGCCAAGTAACTGGCTGCTTTTCCTTGAGTTGCTGTTTAACAGAGTTCTAGATACTGGTGTGATTCCAGCAAGCTGGAACAGTTTAACCCTTTTTCCCCCTTCACAAGAAAGGATCTTACGACAACCCAGAGAATTGCCGCCTAATCTCTTTGATCAACTGCATTTCCAAATTGTTTATGAATATTCTGAACAGCCGTCTGACAATCTTTGCACATACCAATAACTTCGTCCCGGAGTTTCAGGCAGGTTACCGCGCTGATAGAGGCTGCTTGAATAATTTATTTACGCTTAACTGGATCATTAAACTCCATACGAGTACGTGATCGTTCAAGATGTATGCGCTATTCGTTGATTTCAAATCTGCCTTTAACTTAGTTAACCACGCCTTACTGCTCCACAAACTTGTTCATTGCGGTATAAGCGCGAGATTTATCAATATTGAAAGATTACTACGAGGACGCCACTGCTGCTGTTCGATCGAGCTCTGGACTTTCTAGTCCAGTGAGGGTTACTCGTGGTGTGTTCCAGGGCGAGGTGATGAGTCCACTTCTTTTCTCCCTGTTCCTGGGTGAAAGCTTCTTGCTTGACTATGGCTGCAGCGGTGTCTCCCTCAACGCTTCGACCCAAGTCGTACTCCTCGCCTACTCAAATGACATTGTGTTGCTGTCGGACACGCCGATCGAAACACTCCATAAATATTGCTGTAAATTTAACTTGACAGTCAATACGACTAAGACCAAGATAGTTTATTTTTTCCGTAAAAAGTACCAGCGCTCTGTCTCACAGCCTGATAGCTTACGGTTTGGAATTATCTAAAGACTTAGAAAAAATTCAGCAAAAATTTTTTAAAAAGCTCTCCAGACTGTCTTTTTACACTCCAAACTACACAATCAGACGTGAAACCGATACACCCCCTTTTGCTTACATTACATTCAAATTTATACCTGGTTGGTTAGCCAAATTGTACAGGATGGGTAATTCACGCTACCCGAAGATATGCGCGATGCAAATGATGAGTCTAGCGCAACTAAACCCTGCGTCTGTAGATAATTGCTATGTCGCTATAAAACCATTTTTTTCACATTGGCATGCTTCTCGAACTCTTTTTCACTTAACATCATAGTCTCTAAATCTTCACTGATCCTTCAGAGATATCTTAAAATCACGAGAAATTAGGATTACGAAAAATGCCGCATGTCAAATTCATTGTCCATCCTACCCTCCATATCAGACCTCTATCTTAGTTCCTGCCCCCTACCTCACATCTACGATGAACTTTTCTTCAAAATGTCAACTGATCCAATTGCGACTTTGCTCGAACCGTTTTGACTATATTTTTACACATTGCGAGAAACATCTTATTTTTTCTGCTGATTATTGTACACTTTGTCACGAACCTTGCCCTCCCCCTCGAAGTGCCTTGATGCACCTTTTGTGTAATTGCCGTTCAACAGCGGACTTGAAATACTCATACTTTTCGCAATTTATGATAAATGAGCAATTCAACTGGCATGCGATTTTTAGCTCTAATGACTTGTCTGTTTTACTTAACACTATTGATTTTATGTCTAATATCTTACAACATTGAAAACCCCGACAAAAAATTCCATAAGGAACGTTCCTTAAGGCGATGTCAAAGCTATGATTACCGACATTACAGATTTTTTAAATTAAAATTTAATAAGCAATTGGAATTAAATTCGAAGACCAGAGCGACATTTTCGCACTTTTTTGCATATTTTGATTAATATAAAATGTTATTTAGTATATTATTTAAAAATATTAATGATTTTTCGTTTGCGAAGTGAGAAAAAAAGGAAAAGTCATCTTATTTAAAATGTATATGTCAAAAAAACATTTTACATATATCAAAATATTCTCCCATAATCCGAGAATGTCGCTCTGGTTGCTTTAGAATAACTTATTGCATAATATTAATACAGCCAATTAAAAATATTAAAAAAGACACTAACTCCGGGGTAGTAGAACTTCGCCATTACCTTAAGGAAGTTCCATATGGTTGGTTCCTTAGGGAACGTTCATTATGGAACATATCATAGGCAAATTTGAAACAAAGAATATTAATGATCCAGAACGTTCAAGAAGGAACGTTTCCAATAATATTTTTGGCTTATTTTAAACAAATAAAAGGGTAATTTTTGTATATATATTTTGGTTTTTTATAGAATCCACAGATCTAATTAAAATAAGAAATTTTAATAATTATTTTATATAATTAGAATCTTTTCATATTGCATGGAACAAATTTTATCTGGCCTACAGATAAAAATTACAAAAAAGTAAATTATATTGTTAATTCTATAGTATTTCTAATATGATTTTCAATGTAGAAAAATCTCTTTAACGCCCATAAGGAGATATTGAAAAACACTTCATTTGCACCCAAGGGCAGAAATGTGTTCTTTACCGTCCTAGGGCAGTAAAGTAATTTTCTGCCTTGATTAGAGGTATAAAAAGAAATATAACAGAAATAAATCTACATAAAATAAGGTAAAATTTTGTTCGTTACTCGGGAAAAAGCCATTTTTCTCCCTAGGGAGATTTACGAAAATGGCTTTTTTCTCTTCCTCGTAACGCAAAATATAGTACGCAACATAGGAGATGATCGGAAATTCGTTTCTCGAGCGGAGTTTACTCGCGGTTTGTAATCGCGAGGGAAACGAATTTCCGATCTCGTCTCTCTTGTTGCGTAATATTCTGTTCATTTAAAATTCCAATTTAAGGGGAGGTTACACCTTTGAAACGGTATATAAGCGCGCTCGGAACTATTTTTTTTCTCGGAATGAAAACAAGACAGTCGATCAATTATTTATGGTAAAGACTTTTTATTCAATACTCTATTATATAACATTTTTATTAAAAAAAATCGTTATTTGCATCCGCAAATTGAGTGGCAAAGTTTGGTCCGCTTGAGAAACAGTACGCCTCGCTTGAGAAACAGTACAATAGCATCTTATTCAGTCATCTGAAATGACTCAAACACAAAAAATATTATTTTTTAATACTATAGCGAGGCCTTGAACCATTTATAAAAAATAAAAATCTTATTTTTATTCTTTAAATGAAAATAGTGACTGTCTAAAAAGGGTTGTCAATTTTCAGTGATTTTTATTCAGTTTTAATTGCTTGCAAAAGTAATAAAAATTAATAATTTTCGTAAATTAATAGTTTCAAGACCCTGGAAATTTATTTTCACTGATTTTGACAAAATTTGATCAAAATTGGTGGGACGGCTTGTCCACTAGAGCGCTGCCCGCATCGGAAAACTTGGTTTCGAGAAAAACACGTTCAAATCTTTATAAGACATTGAACGCGTTTCATTCAAAGAGCCGTAACTTTCTAAATACTGGAGTAATTGAAAAACCATGTTAGATATATATTCTAGACACTTCAGAGATGCTAAATATGCAAAAAAAAATTCGAATTTTCTGACCGAAAAAGGTGTAACCTCCCCTTAAACCAAATACATGTAATGAAACAGGAAAACGCAATAAGTTATAATTATGAAACATGCGCAAGTTAGGCGATACATTAATATAAAATTTTAAAATTAGTTATGATTTATTTTAAGTTGTATGGCTTATTGTATTTCACACAGCTCACGTTTTTATTATAATAAAATTTTTCATATCAGTATTACTTCAATCTCATTAATTATATTGCTGATTGTGGACATAATCAAATAAAACACGTGTCCTGTTGATAAATATGAAAGTGTTCCATTAAATAATAGTAGAAGATTCTATTTCTGTTACTTCAATGGCTAAAGTCAAAAAAGAAAAAAAAAGCTAATTAAGGGGACTCTCCACGAAAATGTGCAAAAACGCACATTTTCAAAAAGATACTGGGACCTCAAATTACAAACAATTTTATTTTTATTGGCGCCACTCTGTTCCTTATTTAGAGGACTAGGTAAATTACGGACAGATTTTTAATAATTATTAACAAACAAACAAAAAAAAAGTTATGGACAATAAAGTTGAAATCAAGCCAAAAAACGCCAAAAAACGTGTTTTCTTTCACTTTATTGTTTACTAGCTCAAAATCCCGGCTTCACTCGGGCGAAACTCTGTGAGCCCCTCCCTATGACCGTGTATGAGTCTGGACTAAGTCCCTAGTTCCACCCGAAATATTTCTATGAATCCACGTTACTCATGATGAAGGCTTGACAAACATGGTCCTAATTGAGACAATATTTGGCCTTAATGTGACTATATTTGTCCTGCACTAAGAAAACTCATAGAGTAAAATTTATTAGCATTCTAATAAAATTGGGATACTCTTGCTCACATTTTAAATAATATAATTTATTTTATCTTTTTCATTAACATCTATACTAAATTTATGATTCTGCCTAATAAATTTAGTATAGATGTTAATG
>JABFPJ010006234.1:0-11167 GCA_022817425.1 Gryon sp. ZL-2020
ATATATTTAATATTCACTATAAATAAAACATTTGTTAGTTACATAAAATAAATTAAAAAATAAAATTGACATCTGAATAATTTTGTTGTTTATTTATAATTTTATATAATTATATTTGTTTATTTGTAATGATATACATTAAATAATCACTATTAATTAAAAAAAATTAATTGACGTACATATTTTTACAAAAATTATTTGAATTGCGCGCCAAATTATCGTATGCCAACTTCCGTGCACGATGTGAGGTGAATTTCGTGCACGTCGCGAGGATGTGCACATAGCGAATGTGCACTTTGAGGGATTCGAGTGTATGGTAAAAATATTTATGCTACGTTATATAGTTATTATTTAGAGCAATGTATACTTTTTGGCGCTGCAGTAGCTTGGCCTTTTTGTTCAGTTTATTTATTAATTTTTTACAATAAAATAAAATAATTTTCTACATAGATGTCGAGTTTTCTTTAGATCCATAAATGATACAGTAATTTATATTAAAAGTTAACATAATTCTTATTACACTTTTATTTAGCGTGTGTTTCCAGATGCATCGCTATATATACTGGCGGAAAAACAGGCCACCTTGTCGTAGTCAACAGCGCTCTGAAAATGGTTAATTTTTTGACTACGACTAGATAATCTTGTTTTCCACCAGTATATGGTGGAAAAAATATTTATGTGACGTTGTTACCTCTTCCTTACTTCTGTAACAATTGTTTTTACGTTTGTTTATATGTTTTAAAATCAAAACAAAACGTCATCTTCATGAAGCCCGCGTTGAAAATAAATTATTGCGTTGAACGCATTATTGTGACAAATCAAATAAAGAGCGTGTCGACAATGACATTATTCGATTTCTCCTTAATTGCACTGACAACACGAAGTTTGCATTCATAAGATGATCTCAAGCTAATATTTATTGTCAAAATGTTTTTTGCGATATTAAAATTACAACATGTCGTATATTGCGGTAACAACAACTTGGACAAAAGAAAATAATATTTGAATTTGAAATGTGTCGCAGACATCAAGATAAATTATTTATGAATAAACCTCTTAATAGTTACATTTGAAATTATTACATATTTATAAGCAAGAAAAAAAAAAGATAACGGCAATATTTTTTAGAGTTTAAGAACAGAAAGGTTATATATTTTTTAATTAATATTAATAAATGAATAATATTAATTAAAAAAATATATTTTTTATGAATATTCTTTTTAAATAAGTTAAAATTGAAAATTGACTCATAATTTGAGTTGCAAACAGTAAAAATTCTTAAATATGGTATTCAGTTTTAAGATTGTGTAAAATATTAAGTCAATTATACGCATTAACCCATCAATTAGGAATACTATCAACAGAAAAATTAAGAACAAATCAAAAGTAAGAACAGATATGATTTTTATGTGATTTTATATCACTTTATAAAATGATTGGACTAAAGTTGGGTAATTTTTGAGATGCATCTGTGGGTAAATATTGGACAATTTGCGTTTCAGTGGCTATTAGATTTTGTTTTTAATCTTGTACTATGCTGCACGATAAGTAGGGTATAATGGTCATTTTCTGATAATTTCTATTATATTTTCAAGTATATTTACAAAATAGGAAATGAAAAATCATAACACAATAAGTACTTGTTTTTATACTGTATGGTAAAAATTTCCAGAGCCGTAAATTTTACTATACTGTATATCATACAATTTATGAGTTTCATACCTACTGCGACTGTTGACTGAATAAGAGGGCCTAGTTGCGTCCGATGATACCTTTCGACGTTCTTGGTGGCGCACAAGCGGATGCATCAGCTACACTTCAAGCTAAGCAACAGAAGCAGCAGACAGTAGAAAGATGGGTATAATAACGTAAGAGAAATAATAATTATTATGAGGCAGTATGGTAATTTTTATTGTATTTGAATTGTATCCCTTGCTTACTAGACAGTATAGTAAAATTTAGTGAGATTACAGGAATTTTTAACGCAATTTTTTGCGACGTGTAAATATTGAAAACACATATATTCACTCATATTAACTTGTACTTGATTTTAAAAAACATAAACGAATATGCACTTTATGTTGAAATAATGTTAACACAAATATAAGTGTAATTGTTGTATTGATTTATACAGAAATGTAATTATTTGTTGTACTTATAATATAATACGTATAATAAATTTGAAATACAGGCAGACGATGTCCTTGTTAGGTTCCTGTTACACGTGAGATACAATGACATAATTTGTCATATCATATCTACCATATAATATCTTTACAAATCGTGCTTTAAGAATGTCGTAGGTGTTGATGAGCATGAGATGGACAAAAGTACTATCGCAATAGAGGATTAAAACTACAATCTAATTATTCAATTAAGAAGCTTATGGACACTGTTCAATGACAATTGTACATTTGTGAACGCAAATGATAAAATTATAAGTTCCTCGTAGTTTATTATGACTAACCATTGTTCTTGTCTTATATTCTCATGACGCAGTTCGATGATTAATGTTGTATCATTCGTTAAAACAAAATATAATTACATTTACCTTAAATTAGTGTTTTAATAATAAAATTTAATAATAAATAAATATAATTTGAAATTATATTGATTCTCTAAATTATATATGTTGAAAATAAATCTAGAAATATTCATTATGTAATATAATAACAAATTTGATGACGAATTATTTCAAACGTACGTTAATTTCCGGAGAACGAATTATTATTAAAAATCATGTCATAATACAAAATGATACGATCTAAATAATAATTAGTTCCTAATTATGGTATGTCAATATAAATTATCAGTGATTTCAGTCATCTGAAGAATTAAAAAGATCTATAAAAACAATAAATATACTTTATGCAAGATGTGCATGTTAAGAGCCCATTTATCGCCGTCTTAACAGGTCAGAAAGTATTCTTTTATAGATTTGTTTAAAAAACGGTAAATAGGCACTTACCGTACACTTGTTGCGTAAAATATCGTATCGTACTCAACCTGCAACATCTCCCTCGACTGTAATCGTTCACTACTGTACCGTTCTAGTTACGTAATATACTAATATCTATATATTTCATTCCACGTGAATCTTATTGTAAAAGATATTTTTACGATAGATATATACTTGGCCGGAGACACTACCGTGTCTCTTGATAAATTAGAATTTAATCATTTTCTACTGCTAAATAAGTTTTTAATTAAATGAATAAATTCGGAAGAAATGAGAAGATTAACAGGAGTAGTATTAAATGAAAGGTATTTACAAAATTAACACGATTTCTTTAATAGATAATACTGAAATCAATTTTATTTCAAACATTTACTACTCCTTACTTGTTTTGTTTAATGCCTTTTCTACTGAAATGTTACACACTGGTATTTCAAATATTCATCAACATAAAATTACAATAACCAATTCTAAACTGATATTGACATTCTTAACATTGTCGACTTTACGGATATTACAAAATTGAAACTTAACAATACTAACATTATTTGAAATATACATACAAGTTAGGAATAATAATTTTTGGTTATAAAACGTAATGCACACAAATGTATAAAACATAAATGTCATTTTTTTAGAATAACTGTAGTTATGTTAAATAGATATAGACGTCAATAGTGTTAATGTATAGTTAAATAAAAAAATCCACTCTGTATATTATATCTTATGATTAATGTAATTCCTAAGTATTACACATTTAATAAGCATATGCATGCTTAGGAAAATTATATCATCACCTGCCAAACTCTTGAATATTTAAATTATATTCACGAAAAAATAAATTGAAAATTGCATTGTATCGCATTCAGTAGATCATAATAAAAGTAATTTGTCTGCATAATAAATACAATACGTATGCTAATAAAAAGAGGTCATTATCAACTAGTAGCCTTGAGTGCAGCAATTTTCGTTTTCAATTTTTTAAAACAAATTTTATATTTCCCAAACAAATAGGCTATCTACCTTGGCGGAGAATTCACTCTCTTTAAATGCTTCGTTCTAAGAAAAACAGACAATGCAAATTTAATGGGTGTAAATGTAAAAGATTCTCGAACGTTATAATCAGTACGAAGTACACGTTTTGCCATTCATGACAGTCGATTATGGAAAATACCAAGGAATGCGCGCATTACTTGACCTGAGCTGATTTTTAAAGTTAAAATCATCGATAAGGAAATCTTTTTTTGAGTTTTGTGCACACGCATATTCTTGTACTGCACTCCGATGAGAACTGTAAAAAAATCATTGCCATTTTGAATCCTCACTGTCAAGGAGCACCTTTGTAATGAATTGCACTTGAATTCTTTTTGTAACCGGGTATATATACACGACAGTAATATTATAATCACCGGTAATACTGACGAGGTCACCAAACAACATGGTTCCGGCTAAAGTTTCCGTACAATCCTTTCACTATTACCAGTAACGCCGCTCTTTGAATATGCAAAAGTTCCATTTGTCAGAAGCAGAACTGCAGTGTCCACAACCTTACATCAGCGATATGTTGTTGCGATAAAAGTGAAAAAAGAAAGGTTCCTGCATGAACTAATGTAATTTTATGTATAATAATGATTTCAGTTGCTTTAGTAACATGTATGTTTTTATGTTTGTGTTTGAATCATTTAATCATTAATTTCAATCTTTTTATTATTGTATTTTTACTTCGACAATTATTCAAGTTCAATTTTAAGTAAACCAATTTTAGTATCAGAAAAATGAAACTGTAGTAAACTTGATAAAAATTATAATTATTGCAATTATACCATAGTTATGAAACGAAAAATTAGCGCATAACAGATTTTTAAAACTGCAAACGGATCCAATATCTTACTATGATTTGTAACAGAGCATTATGACCACACTCGACCCAAAACATTGATAATGATTCAGCATAATTTCTTCCAATATATATACTTCACTGAATTTTCACTGCTTATGTCAGACGTAAAATAACACTTGTGTATATTTTAGTCATAAATGCTTAAATTAACATTTTGAGTCCATAAATAAAACTTAAAATTGTGTCAAAGAGCTCGTGATTGTCTGAAAACACGTGAAAAAGATTAATATAATTATGATAAAAACGAAGAAAAAAAGTTACAAAATCATCTGACAAGATTAATTGTTCGCTTACAGTTAAATATGTATGAATGACATTTAATCATTATCTTTATATAATTCTTATAATTGATTTTAATGTGATAATTAGTTGTTTATTAAAAAAAGAAAGTTCATTTTCATTGACATTCTAATTCATTGTTTTGCGAACAAAAATAGAAGACTTTGTCTTAGTTATTAGTATCACTGTATTTATCTGTCAACTGTTTGAGTAAAGTTAGTTTTGACGTACATATTTTCAAATATTGAATGCGGAGCAATAAATGACGTCTTTACATGATAATTATAACAAATTTGGAACAACAAATTTTTTTAATTTAACCTGTGTTCCACATTTTTTATTCGCAGAAATTATGTAATCCTTTTTACTAAAAAGTACTAACTATACACTTCTGCAAAACATTATTTAAAAAATAAAAATAAAACGGATTACATCATCTTATACGAGAAACATCTTTATAATTGAAATCATCACTCACTTCGTAGACAAAAAATATATCAAAGGTAAAATGGATATTTGTTAGAAAAACTGCAAACTCATTTAATAATATTAAAACATTTCTAACGTGTTGTTTTTGATATTTGAAAAAGAAGATATACCTGATAATATTGTTATTCCTATTGTATGTTTATATTCATAAAAGTAAGCCAAAATGATTCAAAATATAAATTGATGCTAGTCTACTGATTATCATCATCCAGAAGGTTACTTTTTATTTCTAATCTAAAATTCAATTCGATGCAAAAATTGTATATGGTAAAAGGTAGCCTTAAATGTATACAATTTGATCTGCGAATATTCTAGACTCGACATTTCTTTGTGGGTTATATGGTATGAAGTCAAAAAATGCCGTAATTTAAATCATTCACCTTGAGAATGTACTTTTCAACGTGCTCGGAGTCATAATAATGATAATAATAAAGTTGTTCGTTAAATAATTGCAAACCATAAAATAAAAGCAAGAATCAAAGCAAAATGAAAATAATGATTTTTTATTCTACTTGTTTTGTTTATTATAAATTAGAAAGTATTATCTGCAATTTTTTAAATTTATTAATATGCCATAAAGCAAATATTGAATCATTTTAATATTATTTCATCAATGTTTTCCTGGAAATAACAAGATTTTTTTTATATTATGACAAAAAAAACGTTTATTGAACAAGTTAAAGTTGATTTTTATGCAAAAATATAAATACAAATGTTCTTATGAACTTGCTGCATAACTTAATGACAACTTTTTGAAGTTTACTTTCAAATGAAGTGCGCAGTTGATGAAATTTGTGTACCTACGAAATTATACATAATAATTGATAGACATTTATACATGATAGTAATTTAAATGCTAAACTACTTTGATTATATTATGTGAAAAAAAAGTGACACTCTACTCAGCATAACAATCTCTAATCGATTCAGTCAATTATAAATATAAAATGAACAACGAAATATTATTTAATATAGTTTTTATTTTGAATAATTTTATTTTGATGCATTCATAATTTCATGTATATCTTAATTGGAAAATATAAGAAGAAGTTATTAAAAGATGGATCAATTTTTTGTCGAAGATGTAACAGTATTACCATATTCTGATGATATATAGTCTAAAATGTCACCTCTTTGGCGGTGAAACATGGGTTCCTACTACTTTACGCTCGTAACGAAAAGATGAAATGAGAATAAATAGGATCTAAATGGTCAAAAGTGGTACGTCAAGTGGACATAAACGCTTTCGTACCTAACCTTTTGCATCTGCTAAACTTAAATGACAAGAAAACGTTTCTACACTGCAGAACAAAATACATATATGGATGAAGATCAAATAGATTCAATTTTTATGCTTCTTTCTTTTTTTCCTTCAATTTTTTTATTATCGTTACTCACTTGCTTCAATTAATTTAAAGGAATTTAATTCGTAAATTTAAAAATGTTACTTTTTTTATATAAAACATCATTACAAACATTTTTATTGAAATTATTTGAATTTGACTTATAATTTAAAGCTGAGATACTTTCATATAAATTGATGACCTTGTTGAGGCTCGTAATATTTTTTATCGATGATAGTAAATCAAAGGATGCAGTTCTCAACAGTACATATCGCCCTTGTAAATGCTATATTATATGAACATGTGTAAGGTCAACTAAATGTTTTTACGAAATTTAAATACAATATTTATTTTTATTTCTAATATTACATTCTTAATATTAATATTTATTATTTTCTCTTTTAAATTTAATAAAATCGTTAATATGAACACGAGATAAACGTTCTGTATCTTTTTAGTTATATAATAATAAATGTTTTAATTGATTAAAGCTTTATATTTCCCTCTTAATCGTCATCATTTTAGCTTATTTGGTACAAGCTAAGTTGTAATGTTTGTAGGAACATTTTGGAACTATATAAATTAATAAAAATGTAAAGTTTAAATCGATTGTTAGACTTGTTTGTGTATTAATATCAATAATTTGAAAAAGAAGTAGGTGTTTCAAATACCAAAATTAACTGCAAATACCGTTATGTTTCCGATTTCATAACATATGCTGATTTATATAAAATTTAAGTGACCCTTTTGCATTGCAAATACTAGTATTTAAATATTGTTCATAAATAATACATTTTTATGTACTTTTTAAGTATAATAACCGGTATTTTAAAATTATGAATACAAATGTATATTTTATTATTACGTTTCTTGTCAAGACTGATTTATATAGTTTTTATTACATTAGAAGAAAAACAGTGTTCTTCCGGGGTTTTTCAATTACAAAATTCTGATTGTCATATTGCATTACATCAAATTTAGTATAAAAATGTTTTTTTTTTTTTAAATAAAATTTAAATGTATTTTAGTGAAATTTAAAATGTAGCTAAAAAACTACATAGGTATTGAATGTCAAATCTTCAATATATATATTTCCCACAATGTTTATATATCGTGAATTTAAACTTTTGCTAATACTAAACTAATTGTCATAGAAAGAAATTTACTATTTAAATGAATATTTTTTATTTCAAAAGAATATAGAAAACCTTCATTTTAGTAAAATAGTAAAGAATTTAAAATGTACTTTGTTTTGTTCAGTAACATACTTTTTGTTAAAGAATAATTCTTGAAACGTAAGTTACATCGAAAATTCAGTTTTTTGTTTCAAATAAAAACAACACACGATCTAAAAGTATGTCATATTAACATATTTAAACTCAATATAAATATCTTATATATCTACTCTAAAGTAAAATATCTAGTAAAAAATTAATGAACCTTTTCTCAATCAACCTTTTCTCAAATTTGATATATGATTGTTATAATTAACCCTACATTTTAATAATCAGGATAGTTTTTAATTAAGAAATAATTTAACTTGATATTCAAAAATTAAACAAATTTGAAATAATGTTAAAAAGTGGCATAACTTATCATACATTTTGTATCATTTTTTTTTATCATACATTTTTATCATTTAAAAGAAAGTACAATTTCGCAAGGTTAGCGAAAAAAATTATTTGATGTAATCTATATTAATTACTTATGCAATTAAAACCATTAATAATGACGTAAGTAATATATAGAGGAGTTTACAATTATCTACAGGAATAATCTGCTTAAGGTGATTCTTCAACTATGTAAGAGCAAAAAGGATAGAGCTAATGGTGACTCCATTAGTGGAAGAGAGAAGCAGTGAATTCGATTGAAGAATCATCTTAAGGCGATTCTTCAATGCTAGTACACCGGAGTTAGTGTCTTTTGAAATTAGAAATTATGAAAAAAGAATTGAACTTTAAAAAATATGTCATTTCATTCTTTGATCGTGGAAGAATGTTTTGGTTAAAGAAAACTTGAATTTTGTTGTTTACCTTTTGCTCCGTAACCTCCCCCGTATTTTTTCAATCTCTTATATACTACAAAAAACGGGGGAGGTTACGGAGCAAAAAGTAAACAACAAAATTCAAGTTTTCTTTAACCAAAACATTCTCCCAAGATCAAAGAATGAAATGACATATTTTTTAAAGTTCAATTCTTTATCAATAATTTATAATTTCAAAAGACACTAACTCCGGTGCATTAGCATTGAAAAATCACCATAAGTAGACATAACGCCCATTATTGTATAAATATCAAATACACTTGTTACTTTTATGAAGGGACCATAACTAAGTAAAATGAAACATTTGTTTTACGTTTATTGCTGCGATTGCGAATTCTTAAACATTTGTTAGTACTGAAAGCTTCAACTTATGCAATTCTTACTATTTGTAAAGACAATGACACATATATTATCAACTTCTTGAATGAATTGACATACAATAACATAAACTATAGTTTACGTCAAATCAAATAAATAAGAATGTACAAACAAACAAATATATAATTTTTTATTTAAATTACAAAGTAAGAAAGAATTTTAAATATACTTTGATATGATTGATTTGTTTTCTTATTTTAACATTACATGAAGATATTGTTGTTAGGTATGTTGTTGTATATGTTAAAGCTGAAGAAATTTAATTGACTTATTCATACAGTACGCAAAGCCTCATTTAACTGATTGAAAGAATAATATTGTGCGAAATTCGTGTAGAATACAGGATCAAATAAATATGACATTGATTTAAAACAGAATCAACATTTTTCACTATCCTTAGATAAGTTAATTTAATTTCGTTTTGTTCGTCTTAATTTATGATATATTATATGACAGTGAAGACAATATTGCATGTATGGAATCACTTTAAAGTTGAACAAAAAACATATCTTAAAATGGGATTACTCACGCGATCAGGAGATATTCGTTTACGCCTAGACATTCATTGTTATGCAGCACGTGTGTTGTATGGATCATACCTATATTAAACATCTGTCAGCATTATATTATCCATTGCTTATTATAACACTAAATTTAAATTTTCATTTTGTCATGTTCAATTGAAACATTACCAGCCAAATTAAACGTCATGAAATATATTTTTATTTTTTTTTTTAATTTTTCAAAATTAACAACTGGAAAGGATTTCAATTTTATAAATAAAAAAGGGAAATATATGGATATTACAAGTATTAATAAAATTTTTATTAAGATTCCTACTTAGCATATGAGTTTTTCTTGTTATGTACAATTCATAGCCCTATCCAAACATAAAAATCTCGGTTTAATTATCTTAAAATTTTATATTTGATATAATCAGCTATGCGACTATTTTTATCATATGCTATTCACATCTTTCTTGGAAATTTTTCTTGTATGAACTTTTAGAAAACTTTTAGAAAAACTGAAAATAAACCAAATTAATATTTGTCTCTTACACTGAAAAAAACTTAGTCACCAAATTCAACTCCATAAATAATGAAACAGTGTTTTTAGTTGAATCAACTGAATCAGTATTTATATTAAGTGAATATCATTTAAATTACTCTCTTCAGGGAGTTGACTTAACTCCATGGAGGAATTGATACAACTCCATCTCATAATTTTTTTTTCAGTGTAGACTAGAACTAATAACATACATATATTTACAATAATAGTACAATTTTTATTGAATACTGAAATTGAAATTTTGCTGTGAGTTCGAGCTGTCACGTCGACATTACTAATTATCTCCCAATTGTTCTTATATAAACATATAAAAATGTATAAAAAACACTGCCAAAAACCGGATAAATACTAATAGAGAATTTCAAATGGATCTTTCAATTAAAAAAAGTTTTTCAAATTCATTCAATTAAAAATGGAAGTTCCATTTATAAATTTATATATACTAGCTGAATCGCCGGCTTCGCCCGACAAAAAGCCTATGACCCCTTCTCTATACTCATAAAAATGTTAAACTTGGGCCAAAACGCTATGATTCTTAATGTCTAGAAGATTGAATAAAGCGACTTTTTCTTATGCTCAAAAAAATAATGTCCACGTTAAAGAATCTTAGTAATTTAAGCAAAAACACAAAGTTTATTAAGCAAAACTCGTACTTTCTTCTGTCAAGAAAGTTTATTCTTGAGCGCCATCTCATTCGCGGAGTAACAATT
>JABFPJ010006235.1:0-11167 GCA_022817425.1 Gryon sp. ZL-2020
TTGTTTTATTTCCTTCAAAAATTACAATTCATACTAATCAACTTCGCTGGACAATTTTCAATTTCATCTTACAAGTTTAAATAGTATAAATCTCTCTACTTCGGACGCCCTTTTACGTGGATCTTTTTATTCCGCCTCCTTTCATTATTTCGCCAACTTTCTTCATTATTTCGACTTTTTGTTTCTTTCCTTTTTTTCGTTCTTTTTTTGTACTTTGAGTGTAAAATTGTATGTTTTAAAATGAGACAATTTTTCTTTTGGTTAAAAAACGCAAAATTTTACATAAAAATTACATTTACAATTTTTTTTGTAATAAAAATAAAAAATAATAATAAACAATTTTTCAATTATTTGTTTAATAATTTTACTTAAATCAATGTGAATAAAATCATTCGGTATTGCACACGTGACGTGATTTTTTATTTATCGTCAAAAAATAGAAAAATTATTTTTTTGACATAAATAGTTTTGGAAACATCACTAATGCATTACAATATAATATACGAAGTCAATTTGTTTAATTAATAAAATACGAAAATAAACAGTAATCTCAATGTAAAAATAATTTTTTCGTTAATTAATAGAAAGTGTTAATTTTTGTCAAAAATAACAATAAATGTATGTCATATATTTTATCATTAGTATATATATGTATATATGTATTATATATGTACTTCATAAGTCAGCTAATTTCTTTTATTTGTATTTGTTTACAAATTCATTTATTTACAAATGATACAAAATATTATTTTTTATTTACAAAATGTATTTATAAAAAGAAATATATATATGATATGAATGATTTTTTACATTAAATCAGTAGCCATTTTGAACGTAACCTAAAAAAGTGTTTAGGTTATGTTTCAATTTTATTTATTTCTTCGAAATGTCGTTAAAGTAAAAGTAGAAAATATTTTTTCTTTATTTACTTTTTACTCCTGCAATGTTCTTTCGCCGAAGGGAATAATCAAAATATTGCTGGTCAAAGCTACTAATTTAAGGTTAGGTTTTTAAATACAAAAAAAAGAAAAATAAACACATAAATATTAATTAATCATACATACATATACATATATAAATATACGTAATCAAAAAGAAGCCAGTTATTTCTTGTTAATTCATTTTCATAAATCTTGTAAATTTTGCATGCAAAAATAATTAATTCATTGAAATCATCGGTAATTATTTTAAACCTTTACTCAACCGTCAAAAGCTGGTCATTCATTCGAACATAATTCAAATTACAGAAAATAAATGAGAAAAAAAAATGAAAAAAAAACTTTAATAAATAACAAATAAATTCTCTTTAACGTAAAGAGATTATATATATTCATACACATATACATATATATAAATATACATATATTTAAATTTCATTCAACTGAACGGCAGCGCCATCTTGAAAATGCAATTTTCTGTCCTTCGATATGATTAAACAATTTTTCCAACATGAATACAAAGACGCTGAATCGCGTGTTCCAAAATGGCAGGTGCTTTTCCGAACACAAAACTTGTTCTCCGTTTGTTTGTTTTTTTTCATATTCCACAAGTTTTCTTCCGAAAAACCATCCGCCATTTTGAAATGTACGTTCCATCGTCTTTGATTCCTTAACATTGTCCTAAACACAATGAAAATAAGCGAACCAAAAAAAAAAAAAAAATAATACAAATCTACTGTTTTAACCTAAAATTTTCATTGTGCCTAAAACAAATCAACCTGCAGCTAATTTCCGACCACACAGTGTCCAACCATTTCGCAGTACAGTAGAACTTATAAGGAGTCCTGCCATAAAGGAAAACAGGACTCCCCACAAGTTCTACTGTATTAACATTCCGAACTATGACACCATTTATTCAGACTATCTCTGTCTAACACATACAGAAAGACAGAGACAGTCTAGCTAAAGAAAGTCACAGTTCGTAACATTGCGCAGCACCTTAACCCAACAGCTAACTTCAGACCGCGTCAAAAATCTCAATCACTCCATCTAGCGAAAGATCCACGCAAAAAAGCGACTATACAAAAAAAAACCAAAAAAAAAATAACCTTTCTACTTCTTTTGCGCGGCAATTTTGTTGCCATTACTGTGACTGTTATTATTATTGTTGTTATTGTAATTACGTTTCTTGTGGGTCTCATAATGCTTCACCATGTGATCTTTACGTATGAAGCTTTTCGCGCAAATATCACAGGAGTAGGGTTTATTGCCCGTATGAGCACACATGTGTCGTCTCAAATCGGTCTTATGATTAAATTGCTTTGTGCAAACGTCAAATTTACACTTGTAAGGCTTGTCGCCGGTGTGCTTCGACATGTGCTCCTTAAATGATCCATCGTCCAAAAAACGCTTCCCACAGACCGTACACTTAAATGGCTTCTCACCCGCGTGAAAGCTCTTGTTATGCTGCGTAAGATAGCAAGCCTTATTAAAAAACTTGTGACACTCTTCGCACTTGTGCATCCCATTCTCCATCTTGATCGAATTATTATTCGAACTCGTCACCTGATTATCCTTCTCCGCCAACTTCTTTCGACTCTTCTTCGTTGCGTTTGACTTCGCAGCCAACTTCGCGCCATTCATCGTTGGCTTATTTTCATCCGTTTCCTCCATTACGGGTGTCGGTTGTGTGCTCGTTGGATACTGAAATGGCGTCGTTGCGACTTTGAGAATGAGGTTATCAGCGGTGTCCAATCCACCGCCTCGCATCAGACTCGGTGTGCCAGGACTAAAAACGTCCTCAGGGCTGAGCCCCCCCACGTTATTCATCTGCAGATGATTCATGTACATACCACCGTTGATATTATAAGCAAAGTTGGACTTTGGACTTGGATGGATGGTCTTGAAACCCGGGAGTGCATGAAACTCCGTGGCATCGAAGGCCGAAAGTCGTTGCTCCATGTGCAGATTACTGTTATTGCCAGTAGTAATTATGTTGTTGGTATAATCCACCAGGTTGTTGGTGGAAATAACGTGGGGGGGCAAACCGTTTGGGTACGACGATGCCGGGGGCTGCTGTTGCGGCTGCGTAATAACCATTGGCGGCGAAGCGATCGTCGGCGCCGCCATATTTAAAGATGGCGGCGAGGTCATGTGATGATGTGGATTGGCGGCCATTATGGGCGACGGTGAATTCAGATGGGGCGACATGGGAGAATTCATGGGATGCATTTGATGATGATGCTGCGGCTGATGATGATGATGCTGCTGCTGCTGCTGTTGAGTATTCAGTCGTGGCAATTGGCCCATTTGGGTATCGTGCTGTGGCGATGGCAGCTGATGTGACGTCATTGACGAAACCACCGGCGAACTGAGGGGCGCCATTTGGTGCATCGAATTGGCGGGATTCAACAATTGCTGCTGCTGCTGCTGTTGTTGTTGATGAGGCGGCGTACACTCCCGGGTCTCGTTGCTGCTGCTGTTGCTGTTGCTGCTGCTGTTGTTGATACCGTTGCTGGGATACATCAGATTGTTGGACGGATGAAACAGGCCCCCCGTTGCCTCGGCCGAGGGACCTGCCATCAAGTTTGGGGGACTTTGTGACGATGATTGATCAGGCGATTGACGATTGTTGGTGCCACGAGGTGGCGCTGTCGGCGGCGCTTGCTGATTGGACGATGGCTCGCGGCCCGGATGATGGTGCGCGCTGATTGGTAGATTCGCCGGATCCGGCTGATTGCTTTGTTTAACCGCATTCTTGTGCAAGGTTGTGTTGTAATGGCGCTTCAGATGACCCGATGACGTGAACCACTTGTTGCACGCGGAACATTGGTAGGTTTTGGGACGACGGGCCTCGTTTGACTTCCACGATTGATTGGCAATGGGCGGCGGCTTCGGATTCTGTTGCATAATTCCACTTGGGAGCTGATGATTGGCGAGGGGCTGTTGCGTGCTGCTAATCACGGGCGAGTTGGGTAACCGTGGCGGCTCCAGCTGCAGGTGTTGCTGACCCCGCATGTATTGATGCTCGCCGGATATTGGCGTGGAATTGTCCATTAGGGGACCCATGTTTGATAGAGCTGGCGGGAATTCGTGTGGATGACCCGACCAGTCTAACATCGAGTTTACGGAATGCGTGGCTATTCGTTGCTGTTGTTGTTGTTGTTGCTGCTGCTGCTGCTGTTGTTGTTGTTGTTGTTGTTGCTGCAGTTGTTGTTGACGCAACATATGCATGTCCGGATGATTTTGCAAGCGTATGCTGTCTTCGAACCTGTAAATTGAAGGGTCATATTTATGTTATTTTATGTTTGTCATTGAATTTGATCATTTTTAATATGTTAATTAAATAATGGTAATAAACAAATGATTGGATAGTTATTTCGAAATGATAATTGTAATAATAATGATGGTAATTGCAATAATGGCGCCCATAGACATCCATTAAGAAATAGTAATTGATACCAAAAAGTTATTAAAATGGCGAATGCGCGCGCATCATTCATTATATAGGTTATGATCACGTTATCAATACAATACAAGGTACTTATTTTTTGTGCATTTTTTTAATTATTACAGCATAAATATATATTCTGAGAGACATTTAATTCTCACAATGTTCATTATTATTAAACAATGGTAACTTTTACTTAAAAAATGGTTAAAATGGTAATTTTTTAAATTAACATTCAAAATGGTAAAAATAGTAAGTTTTACTAAAAAAAAAAAAAATAAATAAAAGTTTAGTAAAAATTAATCAAATTATTAAAATTTTTATCAATTATTATTATTTATCTCAAATATTTCATATCAAATTTTTTTCATACATTTCCAAATATTCAAATCACAGTTATCAATATCTATTTCTCCATGCAAAAGTCAAAGACATTTTTTCCCATATATTGATCAATTGAAAGCGAGCCAAAATTGGACAATAATTTACATTATAAAAAGGCAATATTTTAGCACAATAAATTGCCGATTGTATTAGGATTGTCATGATAAATGCGGATTATCATTTTTGCTTCGCGTAACGTACGTAAGTGACAGAAAGTAGAGAATAAAGATAGACTGGATAAATTCCGGTCCTAAACTCTCAGGGTGGGGAAACATTTCGTGCTCTCACCAATATGACCTTGACCATCACAAGTGACTTCAAAGCAAGTTGTATTAGCAATATATATGTAAATATATATAATTTATTAACTAAGATAAATGTAAAAATATTTATTTATTATTTACATTGTATTATATATTATATATATTATATATAATATGTTATATATTATTTACTATTTATTATTTATTATTTACTCTTTTTGTTTACATTTGTCCTTTTACTTTTTGTTTATATTTATACTTTTGTTTTTACTTATGATTTATGTTTATCTTTTTATTTGCATCTCATTTTTATCAATCACAAATTTCTACTCATAAAAATAACAAAAGAAAATATAATGTGAAAATGTTGGGGAAATTTTCCTTATTGTTTATCTAAGCAAAATCTACATGACGAATTTGAGAATTATATATGGATATGTAAAACGAGATAAAAGAAGTTGTAAATTTGGGAACAAACTCCGGGGAGAAAACATAATCGGTTTTGAAAAGCTTGTCTGCAGGATTTTCTGCACGATGAGAGAGACAGCAAAATGTTTATTGCTCTACCTGAGCTACAACAATAGAAAAAGCCGTATCCCCGGCTTGCGCGGGCGGCACTAATACAAAAGAAAAACAGAAAACTCTCGGAAAACTTTCAGTTTCAGCGCTCTCATTCTTGAACCAATTGTATGGCATTTGTGTGAGTGTACGTGTTTTGTGTTAAGCTGTCATGTTTCGGCATCTCACAGAATAATTCATTTTTCCGCTTGATGGCGCGTTTTTGTCTCTTATTAAGGTTCAATACACTTGTCGAGATTAAATTAACACTTTGTGTGTGTGTTTTTTGTCTTCTTTTTATTGTTAATGATGCTTATTTTTGCACTCGTAAAAAGTAATTTTTTTTTAGATTTTATTGTTTACAATTTTTGATTATTAATTGAACAATTACATTGTACTTGATTTTGTTGATTTTATTTATTTTATTTATATTTTTGTTTTGGTTTATATTTGACCTTTTATTTATTTTTTATGTTTAATATTTTCATTTGTTTATTGTTTATTTTTATATTTTCCTTTTTGATTAAACTTTTTGTTTACATTTGACTTTTTATTTATTGTTGATGTATATATTTTCATTTTTATTTCCGGTTTTTGTTTATATTTTCATTTGTATTTATTGTTTATTTTTATATTTTCCTTTTTATTTACTTCTTTTGTTTACTTTTTTTTCTCTTTATTTCTCAGTAATGTTTATATTTTTGTTTTTATTTACTGTTATTGTTTACATGTGTATTTACATTTGACTTTTTATTTCTTATTAATGTTTACATTTTTATTCCCTGTTTTGTTTACATTTATCCTTTTACTTCTTTATTATGTTTATATTATTGTTTTTATTTATCTTTACATTTTCATTTTTATTTACTGTTTTTGTTTACATTTGTCCTTTTACTTTTTGTTTATGTTTATACTTCTGTTGTTATTTATGATTTATGTTTACCTTTTTATTTACATCTCATTTTTTCAATTAACAAACCAAAACAAAATTTGAAATAATTTTTTTTGTATAAAAATTATTTTCCTTTCTTCTTTATCAACATTTAACAAAATATTGTCAAAAAAAATGTCTATATGATTCGCACACTCGATTTCTTTTTCTTCATCGTCTTTTTGTTCATTCCTTCCTTTGATTTTATTAGTTCGATTAGAATCATGTAAGAAAAAGTTCAACAGTGTTGCCAGAAAGAAGAATTTTGCTGTTCATATATTTCGACTAACCTTGGAAGCAATGCCCTTTGAAAACAGACTCAAAATCTTTGTCAGTATAAAGTATCCTGAACGATTCGATGTTTCGCACGATACAGGAGCGTAACGAATCACGGGCGAATTAAAGGAAGATACAAACAAAATAAAAAGTGCACTTCTTTTCTCATTTTTACAATTAACTATTCAATTTTTCCCCAAAAAATATAATTTTTATAATTTTCACAAAAATTATGTAAAAATGTTATTGAAATTAAATTTTCCATTTGTTGTATTTTCAAAAATGGACTTTGTAAAAAAGTGAGGTTAAATTGTAAATTTTTGTGAAATTGTTAAAAATTTGATTTTTTTTGTTGGATTATTGTTTGGAAGGAATTTTTTTGCGCAATTTTGATATTAACGCCTAAAGTGGGTACGGCACTGATATGAAGCTATAAGAAGTGGTGTTGCTTGTAGAAGGTATCGTTTTCTGTAGGCCAGGAGAATTTTACTCACAAAATTCTGCTTCGCAGACTCAAAGTTATGTAGAACAAATTTTGTTATCCAAAAATTATTAATTATCATTATTAAACAAATAAAATAATAAATTATTTGAAATACAATTTTCAAAATAGTTTGTAAAAATAAAGTTTCCACTTAGTAAAAAAATAAAATATAAACAAATTGAAAACAAATTTTTTTCAAAAATAAAAAAAAAATGTTTAAAAATAAAAAAATGTTAAAAAATTTAAAAAAATAAAATGTTTAAAAATTAAAAGTATTAGTAAGAACCAAAAATAATATTTAAAAAATAGTTTTTGAAGTTAAACAAAAATAAAATTGTCAAAAAATGATTATTAAAAACCAAAAATAATATTTAAAAAAAGCATTTTAAATTAAAAAAAAATCTAAAAAAATTATTATTAAAAACCAAAAAATAATATAAAAATAAATAGTTTCTAAATGAGAAAACAAAATCATAGTTTTTTTTTATACAAATAAATCCAAAAACAGTTTTAAAATTTAGGAAAATTGTACGAAGAAAAATGAATCTGGAAAATAATGCATCGAATTTGGATTAAAAGTTCATATAATTCGAGCTGAATATGTAAGCAAAATATTTTGTCGATCAAAACCAAATTTTAATGTCGACTTTTGCTTGAAAATCTGGTTGTAAACATAATAACACAGGACAGCTTTTCATTATTATCAGAAATGTATTCGCGCTGCGAATCAAATTTAATGAATTCATTTATGATGATTCAATTCAAATATTCCTTTGCAAATTAATTGATAATCAATTTAATTACTTCAGTTTTTAATTTCATCGGTTTTTTTAATTTATTCAAACAAAAGTTAAAATAGAAAAAATGTTTTTTTTTAATTGAAAAAATAATTTTTGTTTAAATAATTTTTTTTAATTAAGAAAACAAATTTTTATTAAACAAAAAAAATGTGTATTGAAAAAGTAAAATTTTTAATTTTCAAAATTCTTTCATTGACAAAACCAAAAATATTTTAATGCATGATTTTTATTTTACAAAAAATATTTT
Source organism: Gryon sp. ZL-2020 (assembly GCA_022817425.1). Classification (NCBI taxonomy): domain Eukaryota; kingdom Metazoa; phylum Arthropoda; class Insecta; order Hymenoptera; family Scelionidae; genus Gryon; species Gryon sp. ZL-2020. The sequence continues at coordinate 8,333 of JABFPJ010006235.1, forward strand.
TTTATTGAAAAAATAATTTTTTTTTTACTTGAACAAATAATTTTTGTTTAATAAAAAATATTTTTTTACTTGAGAAAAATAATTTTTTTTTTCAATTTTCAATATGATTTCATTCACAAAAGCAAAAATATTTGAATACCATGATTTTTATGAATGAAAAAGGAACCTGTCGATAACTAAGTTGAACCTGTCCTGTAAAACACAGACCCTATTTAAGATTGGAAATACGAACTTGCACTCAAATTATAGTCTTCTTTTGTAGGAGTACGTAAAAGGGGGTGCGGCGAGGGGACGGAATGTGTAGGGAAGAAGCACCCCCGATCCTTCAGGCAATACCCAAAAAAGCTGACCCATTTTGTACGAGTAATTATCATTTTTTAAACATGCGACAATCAAAAAAAAAACAAACAAATAAATAAGAAAAAAAAAAAAGAAAATTTCATTAAATTCATTTAAGAAAACTAAAAAAAGTAAAAAATCTTGTTATAATACTAATAAAAATACACATTTTATTACAACAAAGATTTTGGAAGAACTTTTTTTAATTTAAATTAGCAATTTAAAGTAATGTTTAGATTTCGACCTAAAAGAGTTAATTTTGTATTTTTTATTTGAATGTTTAGAAGGTAATTTTGGAAAATACATGCAAAAGTGAAATCTATAAATTGTCTTTTTCCCAAATTTTTTCCCAAAATTTTTTTTTCTCCATTTTTCTATTTTTTTCCTTCATTTTTTCCAAATATTTAATGTTCAATTTAAAACAAAATTAACTCCAAAACTCGCCACTTGCACCATTTCACCTGCACGCAGGAAATCAAGTCTCGAAAAGTGCGCCGAACAAGACTGCCGAAGGTCAAAGGTCGAAGGTTGAAGGTTCAGAAGCACGTGACCAAAGTCGTCAACTGCACTGCGAGTCGCGGATGTACGAGTAAATCCGGATTCGATGATAAATTTCTATGCGTTAAATCGACTCGGGGCAAAGTTAAAGGGCAAAGTTAATAAAAAAGAAAAGAAAGAAACAAAACTACCCTGGTCAAGTGTTGCAAACTGGTCTTTTCGAACCTGTTACAAGGATCAGGATCAGGATCGGGATCAAGAATCACAAAGTACCAAACCAAAGTGCAAAGCAAAACAAGTGGCACTCAATAGTCTCACTCACTTAACTCCAGTTAACCAACCCCCCATGGATTTTAGTTATCCCCCATATGAGAAGGGCGGAAAAGGTTGTTTTTTGCTTTCAGACAAAGGATCAAAAAGATCATCACTATAATTATGCTTTATATATGTACATATATATATATATATACATATACATATATATACATACATATATATATATATATATATATACATATATATGGATCTATGTCATTTGAGCCAAATGACATTTAGGCTAATCATTAAATGTATATCTATATTCATAACATATATAGATATACTTTTAATGGTTGGCCCAATTGTCATTTTGGCCCAAAAGACATACATCCATATATAGATATATACATATATATATATATATAGATATACAATATGCATATATAAACATATGTACATATATATTCATATATACACATACATATATATATACATACATATACTTGTATATACATAGATAGAGATATGTATATATATATATATGCATATACATATATATATATATATATAAAAAAAAAGAAAAAAAAGAAAAAAAGTTTTACCTGTGAGTTTGGACCTTATGAGAGTCAAGGTCAAGCAATTCCGCCTGCTCTTCCGGTTCCTGCTTAATTTCCTGCTTAATCTGCTGTTCCTGGTACGCATAGCCGGGATGCTTCACTTCGCCCTTCATCATCTGCTGCTGCTGCTGTACCGCACCCGCATAATCATACCCCTGCGAACTGGCCTGCGACTCCGGCGACTGGTGCATCTGCATCTGCTGCTGCTGCTGTTGCTGTATCTGCGGATGCTGCGGACTCGGCACCACTGGGTACCGCGCGCCCGCCGACACCGGCTGGCCCAAGTAAGCCGGCGGCGACGCCGGATGATTGGTCCGATTGTGCTCGAGCAGTTGCGCGACGTCGTCAAAAAGCGCGCCGCACTTGTCGCAGTGCGCGGGACTGCGCGGACTGGTGCTGCTGACGGAGTTGGCGCGATGATACGGATGATAACGCGCGCCACCAAAGCCCACGCCATTGCCCACGTGGTCGTCCGCGTGGGGCGAATAGTGCACCTGGTGGCCCATCATGTAGCCATTGTCATTGTCGAGAAAAAAGTTCTCCGCGTACATGTAATTGTAATTCGTGGGTGGGCCAATTGGCGCCAAGCTGGTTTCCTTCGCCTTGCCATCGCTCGAGTCCGCTGGCGCACTCACCGACTGTTGCTGGCCCCCGTTGCTCTTCTCCAAGCCGCCGCTGTTCTTGCTGCAATTGTTGTTATTGTTATTCTCCGAGCTGGACTGCTGGTTCTTCGGGATCCAGTGGCTCATCAGCGACTCGTGATGATAGCGCTGGTGCACCTCGAGACTCTTGTCCGAGTCAAACGAGACACCACACTCGGCGCAAACTTTTGGCTCCGGCACCGAGCTGGGACTTTGGTACTGCTGATGGTGCATCGCACTTAAATGCTGATCCACACTGTTCATGTCACTCATTGTGTTCATGGGTACTTTAAATCCAACAAAAACCAACCAACGATAGAAAAAAAAAACGAACTTCTTTTTCAACCCCTTAAAGTAACACTAACACTTGTAACCTTAATCGACGCATTGGAACTTACGTCTTAATTAAGGATTTTTCCTTCTTTAAAACCACCAAATAATTAACCAGGAATCCGGGGAGGGGGTTAATGGGGGGGGGGGGG
>JABFPJ010006236.1:0-11166 GCA_022817425.1 Gryon sp. ZL-2020
GAATGTCCCAATCGTCGATGAACCTGTTTGGTGAGCCGCGTCGTTGCGGCGGACTCTGACGGCCAAAGCGCGTCTGCGACGACGAAGAGGGCGGCATCAGCGGCGGCGGCGGCTCGTCGCGTGCAAAGCGTTCGTCCCGTCGTGGGGGCGAATTGTAGGAGCGACGCATTGAGCGACTCGCGGCTGACGGCGGCGAAGCCATGCGACGGTGTCCGGGATCGATAGGGCCTTGCTGGCCGATTGGCGGCGATATATGCGATCGAAAGGGTGAGACCGGCCTGCCACGGTACGGCGAGGTGTTCCGCATTGGAGACATCCCACGTGGGGGCTGCAATTATTTTGAAACGTTATGGACGGCTGCGTGATTTATGCATTGTGCCAGATACAATGGCCCAAATCGACATTCGATTTATTCCGAAATTTTTATATTTTTATAATTTTTATATATTTTTTTATATTTTCTATTTTTATATATTAATAATTTTCTTATATTATATTTTATATAATATTATATTATATATTTAATTATATTAATTAATTAATTTTTTATATTTTTCAATAAAATATACAATATAATGGCAATATAATATATTTCCATAAAAAATATAATAAAGTGAACATGGACACTATATGAACTATATATGAACAATATATAGAAAATATATGGACAATATATGGACAATTAAGAATCTATTAAGAATATATTCGCAATATATTGTTAATATATTCTTAATATATTCATAATATTATTATTTTATATATTACATTATATATTATATTATATATTAATAATTTAACATAATATTATCTAATATATAAATATATAATATAACTTATTATTATATTATATACAAATTTTGAACATTTAAAACTACATTTTAATAATAATATTTAATATAATTATGAATTTATTTACAGCATTTTTGTCGATGAAAAACAAATGGGATTTTTATTGTGTTTATTTATTTAAATTAAATAAAGAAAACAATTTCATGAAATATGTTTAAAAATTATTTGATATATTTTATAAACATTATAATATAATAATAATATTTCTATTAAATGATTAAAATAAAATTAAAATATGAGTAAAATTCGCAATATATTGTTAATATATTCTGAATATAATTTTTCTATAAAAATATATTCTTAATATAATTTTAATATATTCTCAATATATTCATAATATATTTTTGATATATTTAGAATATGTTCCTATATTAAAAAATATATTAAAAATATATTATAAGAATATATTAATAATATATGTTAATATTTAAGAATTTATTAAGAATATGTATTAACAATATATTTTTCGTTCTGATAGGGTTGCTTTTATTATTTTCAATAATAAATAATTAAATATATGGTTTAATCAAGTAATGGATTTGCCCATCATTTATCCCAATCAAAACAGTAATAAAAAAGTTCAATTCCAATTTAAAAAAATAAAAAAAGGAACTTAGTTTTACTCGAAATAAAGTGCCCAGCCTTGGTGCTTTAATTCATGTAACTGCATTGAAATTGATTTGCTTTTTTATTTGACGAATTGTAATCTGTTTGGTTTACGGTATTTCTTATTTCATTGCGTTCGATTATGTTAATTTCAAGGAACAAGTGCTAAGGACACTCAGAAAAGCAGTTTTATTATCTGTTCAAAATCGAAAGAAACCAACTTTTTTTCTGAGATTAAGAAATCCTTCAAATATTCTCAACGTTCAAAGTTCATTTTCATTTTTGTGCTCAAATTTTAATTTTATTTTAATATTTTAATAAACATATTATTATTATTATAATGTTTCAAATTTCAATATTTCAATAACTAAATTGTACTTTTAGTATATTTTTATTTTTATTAATATAATATTATTATACATTATACAAATAAAAATATTAATATAATTTGAAATTAAATTTAAAAATTAAATAATTTTAAAACAAATTTCCTAAAATTATTTTCCTTATTTAATTAACATAAACAAACACAAAAAGGCCCATATTTTTCATCGCAAAAAAAGCTGTAAATAAATTAAATAAATTAATAAATAAATTAAATATTTTTATTAAAATGTAGTTTTAAATGTTTATATAATAAAATAATAAAATATAATAAAAATGCAATTTTTGTGTTAATTTTTCAAAATACTTACTGGAACCGGTCGCGGCGGCGAGCGTCTGGAGGAAAGTGGCGATGGCATTCTGTGACGCGGCGGCGATACAGGTCGCGGTGGATGTTCAGGCGGTATATCTTGTTTTCGATAACTGCTTGGTGGATTGTGCAGTGAATCACTATAACCTGGTTTAGACTGACGGTTCAAGCTTCTGTTGCGCATATTTTTGCTCTGCAACACACAAAATAACATTAATCCAAATATCAATTAGTATTAGATTGATACTGCATTTCTCGTAAGTAAAATGAGTCTCGATACTGTGATACAAAGCAAGTACCGATTTAAATCGGTATAGTAGTATATGTGTGTATGAAAATATATTAATATTTATATAAAATATATATAAATTTATATAATATAATATAATATAATGTAATATAATATTAGTTATAATTAATTATTATTATTTTTTTATTTGTTATTAGAACTTCCTACATAAAATATCATTTGAAACAAAATTCTTACACAAGTTATAAAATATTTACGATATAAAAAGTGTTATTTGTTGAATAATTTTAGACTAAACAATAATATTCTCGCTTTTCCAAACTTCAACATTTCAAAACGTTCGACCCTTCAGATCTTCACCTTATCCATATTCCCAAACTGCTTATTCGGCGTCGTAATTCTGATATCATCCGCGCCACTCTCCTGGATGAACCGATTTTTCATCGGCAAAATCTCCTCGACTTTATTCTCCGGCGGCGGGGCAATGCGATCCCAGACCGTCCTCGGCAGCTGACTCTGCAACTTGTTCGTCTCCTCCATCACCATATTCAGAATATTCTGCACCTGTTTGGCCGTATTGACGTCCATATTCCCACCCTGGTTCATCTTCTCCTTCGCCATCTCCACCATGTGCGCCTGTTCCTTCACCTTCTGCACGATGTCGCTATTTTCCCTCCGCCCGGACAACTGCTGGCGCAAATCCTGACTCGGCAAAGCGCGATTTTGCTGTTGCTGCTGTTCTTCTCGCATTTTCTTTTCGTGCATTGGATTCACACGAATGAACGGTGGCTCCTCGTGCCAATCGCGCTTTCGCTTAATCGGTGATGGGTTCTGCTCACGTGGTCCCGATCGAAACTGATTGGACCTCTGGTTATTGTCCCTGGAGCCGCTTGCATTATTGTCAAAGCGGTTCTCCTGGTGCCAGGGCTTGAACTTCTTCGTCGGGGTTTGGAATCGTTCCTGCGAATACGACCTCTTCTTCTGGAAAGGATTCACATTGATATTCTTCTTATAAGGCAAGGAAAAGCGCTTTTTGGGAGAAATGCCTCGTTTTTTGACAAACTTATTAGCTGGCTGAGTTTCGCGTTGGTTTGCTGGTGTTTTTTGATTATTTCGTGCGTTTGGATTTTGATTTTGCGGCCCTGGAGTTGGAGTGACCGGGTTTTTCTTCGCTTGCGCCGCTTTTGGTTTCTGCTGCTGATTTGCCGGCGACTTTTCCACCCGCGGCGTACCCATTTTCTGCGCAGCTTCCTTCGCGGCAGCTTCTCTTTGATTTTTTTCTTTCGCGGAAACTGCATTGATGATGGTTGGTGAATCGTCCTTTGGCTTTTGTTTTGGGTTTTCTGGTTTCGCTTTTTCAACTTTGTCATTCGATTTGTCGGCGGACGCGACTTTTTGTAATAGTTGCGGGGGGATTGGCGCGAGGAGGGTCTGCATCATGCGACGTTCCATCAAGATGGCGATCTCGTAGTCGCAGCCGTATGGCAGGGTGTCGACTACGTAAGCTCGCACGGGGATAAATGGGTTGTTGAGGTTCGAGGTCGCGGGACGGGTTAGCTCCAGGATCGAGCGCACCGACTGTTTCGTTAAAGTTGTTACCATCACGAGACGACGCAGGGAATTGATTTTACGCAGTCCGGTCATTACTTCGAGGGCTGAAATATAAAAATGATTTATGGAATATTTTTTTGAAAATATGGAATAATTTTATCAAAATTATGCATAAAGTTTATAAAGCATCTGAGGACAAAATATCAAAGCTTTTGGGCTCTCACATTTTATTATTTTAGTATTTTAAATATCAACATTTAATTAATACAATTTTAAATATTATTATTTAATTTAAATAAATACAATTATTTCAGCCTGCTTTCCGGATTTCTGATTGGTTGTTCAATTTCATTTTAATTGAAATGTTGAAAGTTTAAGTTGATTTTCAACAAAGTTGATTATTAAAATACAATCCATTCTGTTTTTTTTTTTTTTTTTTTCTACTTTTGTATATATTATTTAAGATGGAATTACGAATATTATTAATTTTATGTTATTGTGTTATTATTTCATCTAATGAAAATGAAAATATTAAAATCAAGTTTCATTTAATGGTTCACATTAAAAATAGAAAATCAAAGAGTTTTTATAGAGGAATTAGCATTAACACATTTGAGAAATTAATAATCAAATATTATAAAAATAAGTAAATGATAAAAATAAAAAATCTTGAAAAAGAAATTTAAAATTTAAAATTGTAATTAAATAATTTTAATGGTAATTTAGAAGCCAATTAAAATACAAAATGGTTGTACAATTATTTTCGTGGTAATTTGAAAAGACATTGTATTACAAAATGATAATACAATTATTTTGGCGGCAATTCTAAAAGAATTTAAATACACAATTGTGAAAATTAAGTAAATGATAAGTTTCAAATAATTTTATTTAAAAATTGTAGCTATTTTTATATTATGTTGTTAGAAATCTTGATAAAATTTAAACTAAAAATTAACATTCAATTATTTTATTAAATTTAAAATTGTATGGTAAATTTTGAAACACTAAAATTCAACATGACATGTTCAGAAACTAAGAATATTTCGAATGTAGAAAGACACCCTTATGTGAGTTGAATTGTCTGCACTTTTTCATTACAAAATATTCTTAGTTGCCAAACAATCCATATATATCAAAATCAACTTAATGACGATTTTGACTTATTCAGATGTAGAAAAAAAATGTACTTTCAATTATAGAATCTGATAACATTCCAATTAAAGTTATTTTGTATAACTTTATTATAATTATTTGTATTAAGGTTGTAATGTTGTAACGTTGATATTTTGTTTTTCAGATACTTTTTCAGCTACTTTTTTCATTATTTGACATATCTTCTTTTACCTCGTGCTATGTTTGTACCAGCATTGACAATAGCAGTCGCTTTAGTATACGTAACGCATTTAGCAATTGTCGATAGAACAGCTTCAGGCTGTCCCGTTACGAAGGACGCATTTTTGATGCCATTAATTTCCGATATTGTCTCAGCCTCTTCGACTTCCGAGGCGCTATCAAAACCAATCACTTTGCCACATTTCTGCAAAAAAGAGAACAAAATGAACAATATCAGTTATTGCAAAGGAATTTTAATTAAAGAAAAATAAAAGATGTTTCTATTTTAAGATTGAAATTGAAACAAATTGTTATCATTTTGAAATTTACCGAAGCAAGAGTCAAGCCAAGTACTCCAATGCCACAACCGATTTCAACGACCGATGTCTTTGGTGTGGGAGACAAAAGGTCTTTAATAGTTGTTGCAAGCACTTCAACGCCATCTGTGTTCAATGGGAAGTTGGTCTTCGGCGCGAGTTGCACTTTGATGCCGTTCACTTCTTCGTCTAAGGTTTCACTTCCGGCTAGGAATGACGTGTTACTTTGAGTTACGTTGTTGACTCTGGAGAACAAAAATTTAAATTAATATAATGAATTAATGCAAAATAATAATATTAACGCTATTTTTTATTAATAATAAAAAATAGCGTTAATATTTTAAAATTTTTATAAAATTTTAATTTATTAATAAAATTTTTATTAATAATAAAAAATAGGGTTAATAAAAATCATGATTATAAAAAATGATTTTTTCGATTAAAATCAGAATTTTTTATTTAAATCAGATATAAATAAAAAAGGTATTAATATGAAAAAATGAATTAAATTAGGTTTCACATATTATTGCAATATTACACTGTATTACAATCAGGGATGGGCGTGATCTCAAAAAAAAAAATTCAAAATATTTTTTAATTTTTCAGATAAAATACAGTTTTTTATTAAAATCATTGATTTAAAAAAATCATCAGATTTTAATCATCGAAACCCTAAAAATAATAATTATTTGTATTATATTATTATTATAATTATAATTAATATAAATATAATTATTTGAAAAAAGAACGCTAAAAATCACCTTGAAATGGTTTTGCAGTACAAAGACTTGACATTACAGTCCTTTCCCGTGCCCGTAGTGTAAAGTTCTCGCAAACCGTCCATCACAGAGGAAGTCACATTTTTGCCGGACGCAAAGAACATGAGTTCCCCCTTGCGATTGCTTCTCACCAGAAGACACAGCCAATCCGGCTTTCGGAACTTTTCCTTCGACTTATCCGCTTCAGCGTTCTCAGAATCATCGTCCACGACGATTTCCTCGGGAATTTGACTCGTCGCTTGAATGAAATTCTCAAATACCTAAGTGAATATTTCATCATTAATAATGTCTCTTTGAATTTACTTTATTCATATTTGTATTCTAAAACATCATTATTCATGTATATTATGAATACTTTGTTTCCAGTACAGTGGTTGTAGTATTTGGAAAATACTTGCATATGTTTGTTGAATCAATGAAAAAAGGAATTGCAAAAGTTTTACAAACAAAATTCTTTTTATTTTAAATTCATTATTTGCACTCGTTTTTTCAAAGATTTTTGAGAAATTTTTTAGTTCTGCTTATAATTTAAATTTCAGTTTGCTAACTTTCATCTTTTCAATATAATTTATTTATTTTTGATATTTTATTTATTTTTTAATTATAATTTATTAAAATAATTGTTCTAAGCAGATCTAAAAAATTATTTTAAACTACAATTATTATTTCGTTTGATCATTTTTACGAGTGTGAAACAAAAATTGACAAAAACACGATATTTGATATACTAAACTGAATATTACTAAACAATAGTTTAAATGGTAATAAATCTTAACGCTTTGTAGTATCGTTAATTTGAACCCTTCAATAATCCTCGTTCCCGTGAAAAAGCCCTTCTCATCGTGTCGACAAATCCCTGCGCTGATCCATTCGATCAAACCAATCGTCGAAGACATTTTCTTCCCTTGTGTTATAATCCACTTTTCTTATTTTTGATTTCTTAGTTTCTTATTTTTATTTATTTCTTTATGATTTCTTATTTTTTTATTTTCATTTAATTCAAATAATGAAATAATTTCACTTTTTCAACTTTGACGGATTATTCCAGTTATTTTTTCGAATTTTTTATTTTTTATTTTTTTTTTTTTTATTTTTCGAATTTTATTTTTTATATTTTTGTTCATTGCTTTATATTAAAATTCATCATTTTGAAGGAATTTTTATTCCTTTTATTTCATCCAATCATTTATCTTTTTCATATCCAATATATTATATATATAAATATATATGATATAATTCATATTATAATATATATATATTAATTTTATTTGATAGAAAATTAATTTTCCACCCAATCTTTTGGCTTATTTCATTTTTATATTCTGTCTTTAAATAAAATATTTGTCGTAGAAAAGATTATTTTCCGTTTTCCATTTCAATAAACAAATATCTTTCTTTTAATGTTTTTATTTTATTTTTTTTATTTATTTAATGTTATTTTTTAATTTTTAAACTTTTCGTAATTCACAATCACGAATCCACATTATTTTAAATGTTAAAATGCATGCGGTGAATTTGACGTCGAAAAGTCTTCCCAAAAGACGCGAAACTTGTAGACTTTGGTTTTCGTAGCAAAAAAAAGGCGCCAACAAAAGTTTAGACTTCGAAAAGAGATCCACGTCGAATCGCCACGAGTACTTTGAAAAGTTCGCTATTAAGGACAATATGCAACTTTCAATGATACCAGACCCTGGGCCTTGCGACAAACACATACACAGCTCAAAATCGTCGTACGAATATTCAATTCACTTCCTCTTGATATCCCAAGTAAAATAATGTGGCTGGTTTATTAGTCATATGACACCTTTTTCGTGATTGTTGTATTTTTCTCTTCTTTTTTTATTTTTCATTTTGTAATTACTTTTTATTCCATCTTTGCAGATATTTTCTTTTTTTTTATTTAATGTTTTTTGGATTTCTATTTTTGCAAATGACTTTTCCACTTTTATTTTTTGATTAATTTTTGTTTTCCTTTTCTTTTTTCGTTTGTCATTTTTCTTTTTTAAAATACTTTTTATTTCATCTTTGCAGATAATTTCTTTTTTTTTTGTTTAATGTTTTTTGGATTTTAATTTTTGCAAAAAACTTTTCCACTTTTCTTATTCGATGAACTTTTGTTTTCTTTTTCTTTAGTTTTTTCATTTTCCTTTTTTTAATATAATTTTTATTTCATCTTTGCAGATATTTTCCTTTTTTGTTTTTTGAATTTTTATTTTTGCAAATTACTTTTCCAATTTCCTTTTTTGATGAACTTTTGTTTTTCTTTTCTTTTTCTTTTTTTATTTTTCATTTTTTATTTTTTAGTGTACTTTTTATTACGTTTTTTTCTGTTTTTTAAATCTTTTTTGAATTTTTATTTTTGCAAATTACTTTTTCACTTATTATTCGATGCATTTTTGTTTTCTTTTTCTTTTTCCACTTTTTATTTTTTAATGTACTTTTTAATCCGTCTTTGCAGATGTTTTCTATTTTTAAAATGTTTTTTGAATTTTTATTTTTGCAAAAAACTTTTTCACTTTTTCTTATTCGATGAACTTTTCTTTTTCCTTTTTTCATTTTGTAATATACTTTTTATTTCATCTCTGGAGATTTTTTTAAAAAGTTTTTTGAATTTTTATTTTTCAAAATTTTTATTTTCTTATTCGATGAACTTTTGTTTTCCTTTTTCTTTTCTTTTTCCTTTTTCATTTTTTAATATGTTTTTTATTCCATCTTTGCAGATATTTTTTGAATTTTTGCTTTTCCACTTTTCTCATTCGATGAACATTCGTTTTCCTTTTCTTTTCATCCATTTTTCAATTTTATTGAAAAATTGTTTTTATTTTTCGTTGTATATTGTTTTCTGAGATTCCACCTGCGTTCTCAAATGATATTTTTTGCACATTGTCGAAGCTTTCGTTCTGTGCAATGACAAAAGTAAACTTATTTGGATCTAGCGAAAGAGGTGTGTGTACCTTTACAGCACGCATAACAAAATCCGGACATTCGTTATTCGAATCCGGACCGCTGAGTGCCATCTGCCATACAATACGCGAGCTCTTGTTAATGGTCCCATCTTCTTTAGTCTCCTCTGGCACGCTTGTTTTGTTGCCTAAACATATCACATAAGGTTATCTTTTAGCTTCTGCACAATCACGTGCAGATTTTGTTTCGATTTCAATTATTATTCATTTTTTATACGCGATTTAGAAAAAAAAATATTTTAGTGAATAATCATTTGTTGATCTAAGAGAAATTCAAATTTTATTTCATGAATAATTGAATTATTACATTATCCTAGAAAAACGAAAAATATATTTTTAATATATTGTTAAAATATTTTTAATTTGGAGCATTTTTTTAAATATATCAAAAATATATTACGAATATATTAAGAATATATTTGTATAGATAAAATATATTCAGAATATATTATTAATCTACTTGCAATATATTAATATTTGTGAATATATCAATTATAATAATTATACAATTAATAAATAATCAATACAATATATTTTTAATATATTCTTAATATATTTTTAATTTGGAGCATTTTTTTAATATATTAAGAATATATTATTAATATTTGCCAATATATCAATTATCACAATTACACAATTAATCATACAATTAATTATAAATATATATTTTTCGTTTTGCTAGGACAATAAATATTCTAACTTTTTTGTTTTTAAAATTTTAAACTGAATTTTTAATTTGTATAATTTTTATCATTTTTAAATGATTATTCACTGTTATTCAAGATAAATTCAAATACATAAATTCAAGTAAACTTGCTTAATGATTAATTCTATTATATTATTGTATAAAATAAAAAAAAACACATATTCTACAACATCATATAATAAAAAGCTTCAAAGTTGAGTGGGAATTAAAAAGATGAAGAAGTCGACCCAAATTCGAGTTATTGAGAAAATGTTGAAGAAAACTGAAAATTAAAAAAAAACGAAATGATGACCAAATTATTCCCCAATAATGTTTATATTTTGCATATATTCATTTAATCCAACGAATAAATTTGGATTGAATAACTGCATCATAAAAGTACATTTTTAAAATGTTCTTTTTCATATTTAATGTGACAATGAGAAAAAGAAAATTCAATCAAAACGATGAGGAATATCAAAAATCATTTAGAAGTTTAATTGCGAAATTAAACCAAAACACCAACGTTGATTTCAATAATTTTCATTATTGAAATAAATCAACTTTTCAATAACTTCGTTTCAAAGTTTCTCAAATGGTGTGATTTTAAATCTAAAAAGATCACTAAATATCAAAATTATGCATTATTTGATTTATTCGTATTAATAAGAAACAATATTTCTTATAATACTTTTATTTCGTTCTAAAAAGATAGAATCTCTTTTTAGATTCATTTTCAGATCTTTCTTTTTTTTTTTAATTCAAATTTTGTCTTTCAAAAACGTGACACATTTCAAGAATACAAATTCGACTGAATTTTGCTCTTAAAATTGTACGTTTATGATAAAAATGTGTTTTTGAATAACGTAATGTTTGTTTCATTACACTTTTTTATCTCGTTTCATTGTATAATTTATAATAATAATATTATTCATGCAACTTTAATGCATAATTGTTAACAATAGTACACATTTTATCATTTTGAAATGTATTATATATATATTATATAATATATATATAATAACTTGTTTAAAGTATAAAAACTTCATACATTCAGACATTCAAGTTTGTATTTGAATTAAGCGAGGAAACAAATACCAAAAGTTGAAGCTTAATCATCGAGAAGACTCAGATAATTTT
>JABFPJ010006237.1:0-11165 GCA_022817425.1 Gryon sp. ZL-2020
TATTTAGACATCGATCAATAAATTGAAGTGAATTTTATGTTTTATATTAGAAAGTTGTACATAATGTAACAAATTTTGTTTGAAAATTACAAATGTTCAAAAAAGTTCAATTGACAAGCCTAGTTTAGAACAATTTGGTATGTTGTTGATAATAAATGCGTGCTTTTCATTATATTTTATGTTTTACTGCCTTCAAATATTACCATGTTAGCACGGTAAATGTTTCGTACAATAATTGCTATCTATTTATGTTTGATTATTTGGATGAGTGAGTTTCCCGATACGAATTTTTTCATAAACAATGAAATAGTACAGTGGATAAAACAGCGGCCTAACACTTTGAAAACACGGGATCGATTCCCGGAGAAAGCGTTTTTTCAATTAATAAATTTAAATTAAAAATAAATATGTTATAAATAAATTTTACCTTACTGGTACAACAAATTTGTTGTTTTTATCAGTTATTCTTATTATATTGTGAGGATAAATTATACCCTACTGGTAAGGTAAAATTTGTTTTGGAACTGATTTTACATCTAAAAGTTTCTCAAAATAAACCGGAAAAAACGTAATGTTTAATGTTTACTCATTATTACTGATGTTTACTAAGTAACATGGTAAATTTAATGATATTTTCACTATATTTTTTATTTATTTTTTGGCTCAGTGTGCAAAGATAACTATTCCAAGTATTTGTCATGAAATTATTTTCTGATAAAAAATTACAATGCATAAATTCGTATATTATAATCATATTTGAAAAGCTTTAAAACTGTTTATAATTGTAATCCAATTTCAATATACTTTTTTATATTGATGAAAATTGTGTAGAGAAAATACACTACCATTCAAAAAAGTATATACATTTATATATAAAGTTGCGAATTGCATTTAAAAATTGTGTACAAGTCTATTTGATGATACTGTTAGTTATGATGTCGATTTTTCTTTATTACAATAAAGAGTCCAGACTCTAATGTAAAACCGATTCTTCAAAGCTCACCGCATTATCGGAACGATGCATAATATATAACGATGGCAATCGAAGCACATTATACCACATATGAAAATGTACGGAATGATGATACCTTGAAATTTGAATAAGAATTTCATAAACGATTGAGTGCAGACTAAAATAGATTTACATCTGATAAACATATATTGCATTAATATATACGCAAAACAGCTGTGATAATATTTATTTTTTGACCAATAATCCAAGTTATTTCAATCTATTATTATATTTCACTTAAGATAAAAATACATTTATTTTGCCATAGTATTCATCATAGTTCATCGAATTTTTAAAAGTGCATTAGTTCGAACAAACAAGACATGTTCGTTTACCAGACGTATATACGTAAATGAACACCCGGAAAACTTGCTGCGGCGAAAAAACCACGCTATTAACATAAACGAGTATAAAATGAAGAACCAAAATACAGATGAGGCACAAACAACGAGAAAAAAAGAAGCACAACTACATTTTTCACCCTTTTTGCCGCAATATGCCAGAGAATTAAAGCACAATTAAATTCGTCTCTTTCGTTCCAAGCAATCATACAAAAATAAAACACACATATATTTACCGAATCTCATTCTATATATCCATAGAGCTTTGCTTTTCTTCGCAGCTACGTATGCATTTATTCGTAAGCACAAAATGATAAGTTCCTAAGAGAAAGATTACAAAATGGATGTGCTTATACTAAATACGAATTGAGTAATATGATATGCATTAAAAAAATACAAAGAAATATGAATATGAAGGATTCTCTCGTGATTCACATATTTAATTAAAAATTTGCGAATGCATAATTTTTGTTTCGGAACAATAGCGGCGTTGTAAACATTGTTCGTGTTTCATCCTTTACACGAAGCACAAACATTGTTTTAGTTAGGCAATTTAACGGATCCGATGACCTAATTAATTCTTGACTAAGAAGTTCAAACTTTCTATCTTAGTTTGGATTTGAATTAATCAGCGTTAGATAAGTACTTGACTGGTGATTCTTATCATAAATTAATTATAAATATTACTTTGCTTGGTAGATTTACACTTGATTATCCACTGAATCAGAGGCAAAATTCAATTTCCAATTCACTCTCTTCCTATTAAACATTACACAACGGGCTGTTTCCAAAATAATAAGTCAATTTCAAAATATTTCAACTACACAAAATACATACCCTGGAGTACTAAAACTTATTCAATTGGTATAATTAATTTACACGACTCCTTAATTATTAACTTTACTTGCTTCATCTCTTAAGCTCTTCATCGTTTAACAGGATTAATTCTCAGCCCAGCTAAACATCAATAAATATATCCATATGTATATTCAAAGTACATTTCTTTTCCAAAAAAAAATAATAAAAATAAAAAAAAAACAAGCATTATAAAGTCGTCTCAAAAATTCGCAAAATTATAAAACTTGCTTCCGCCTATACATTGATTTCAAACTTCTATAAAGTTTATCCCCAGATACCCTTTGGCTGCCACTCCATCGTCTATATCTATCTTATTCAAATTTCCTCACGTATACATCAGCAGAACAACGGAAATTATATCAAAACCTCCATCACATAAGAGAGAGACAGAGACAATGTTCATCTTTTTTCTTTCACTTCATCTTTCATAGACAGCAAAATTTGCCGGAATCTCAAGACACTGTTTTCGACAGTTACAGTACCATCCTACAGACAGGTAGATTTTTGTCGAATCGGTTAATAAGAGAACAGAAAGGGATATCTGAAAGATCGGCAGAAACGAAGAGAGCAAAAAAAGAGAGAGATGGAGAGAAACGGTGCGAAACGGAAGTGAACGAGGAAGAGCACGAAAACGACGGTTTGGGATACAATATAAATGATCTCGTCTGCAGCGCTGCCGGCATCTCTCTCACTTTCGTCGTTGTGTGGCGTTTGGCAAAAGCCTCGCTCCCTCTCGTAGCGGCACTCCGCGGTTCACATTTACATATCTGTATTATTCAAGCACGGCTGTTATTCAATTTCTACGCAAGTTACAAATGCATTATTATTTCACTGTCGTGTTGCGTTTGCATAGTTCAACATACTGTGCGCGCCGGCAGCTCTCGCATCTTTGCTTATTGAGCGTTTCATAACACTCGATTCTATCGATCGCAAAGCGTTCAGCTTTTATGATTCTGGCGCGATGCGCATATTTTTATTTGTCTTCATATTTTTTGTCCTTTTTGTTTTGCAGCAGAGTGAACGAGAGAGCAACAAGGACAGAGGATACCAAAAAAAAAAAACACATATTTACTCTTCATCGAATTCGCATTGCCCACGAAAGTACAAACATTCGCGAACCGTTACATCGCAGAGTTATCACGCATCAAATCCTCTGATTTATTACTAATTCTCATTTCAACGTTCATCCCTTTGTTGTCGCACATTATTTCGCTTGTTGTGATGTTTTTATTTCCTCCCTTTTAGTCCGTCGGCTTTTTTAATTGCCGGGGGTCTGGGGGAGGGGGAAGAGGGGTGGCAGTAGACACGCTCTATTGGGTCGTTTCATTTAAATAATCCGTTGCTTTTTAAATCAGGCACATTGACATTGATAATAACAATGTTTGTTATCGTTGCTAAAGCGGGCTCGATTAACGGGATCAAAGTCAAATGAAATTTTGGAACACGTGCACGTTTACGATCTCACTTTTGAGGGGAGAAAATAGTCATTGTTTAAAAGCATTTCACAACATATATATCAAAGTGTTACAAGCAATGACCGTGAATCTTATCGGCGATGTCATGCATGCACACTTTACAAATTTATTGTCTGTTTTATTCTTTAGTGCAAATGAAGTGATATTAATTTTAATTTCCCGCCAAAGTCGCGCGCCCACGTACACACAACTAACGCGAAAATAAATATTTATTGTGATTACTATAAGCGATCAAATTTTAACTTCATCGCTGATACGGTAATAGAGAATAATGTTTGGATGAACCAAAAATAAAGTTTGGTATTTTCTTTCTATTACTTGTTTGTTTATCTTTTTATTTTTTTATTTTTTTTTTAATCGAAAAATTATATATTGCCTTTGATTAAAAGAAAAAACAATACATGGCTTGGATTTATTGTTGTCGTTTATTATCTTCACATTTTTTTTTATTAGCCATATTTCGCAGTTAAAAATTGACGTGATAGAATTTTACTGCGAAACAATTTTGGATTGAAAACTTGTGTATATGTTGGAGAAAGAGCATGTCATAAAATATTGAATTATTATAAATGATTTAACTGTTTATTCGTATATATGAAAAGAGAAATTGTCCGATTTTAGCTGATAGAGTCGATAAAGTGTATTTTTGGAAAGAAACAATTCAACAAAGTAGTACAATTATTTGCATTCCAAAATACTTTTCAGCATACTTATCATTGATGATGACTAAATTTAGGTATTATTTGTTATACATTGAATTAATTCCAAAATCAATATTAAAATAATAGTACAAAAGATGCAAATAAACATTGAAAAACCAATCGTGTTTATATTTCAGTTGCCTCAATGTTTGTATTATTTTGATCTTTACAATATAAACATAAACATTATTTATTTTGTTTTTTTTTTGCCTAACTTTGATTTCCCAAATAACTGATAATAGCATAATTGCTTTTTCGCATTATAAAACTGTGTAAGTTAATTCTCGAAGCAGAATGAAACATTCTAATGCACAAAATTCCTAAAATAAATTGACGACGCGATGTCTTTTGAAGCAATCGTTAAACACGCATTACGTCAGTAACGAAGACATGAGCGCATTAACTGGCGCAATTTCATGGAATTCAACCTTTAATCATAACTTGAGGAACAAGCGGCAAAGTAACGGCAGAAACTTCGGGAATCGGGGAAGAAGCAAGCCAGCTCGCACCCATTTGTATACTTAATAACAGTTGAGATAACATGCGCAGAAGCGCGATTTTCGCCATTCAAAAGCAAGTGGAAATTGTTTTTGGGTGTCGAAAGTAATGTTTTGATCAAAATCAGACCAAAACCCAAAACATATATGTATATATTTTAAAGAAAGGAGAAAAAATAGAGGGAAAAAGTTGAATGAAAAATAAAATACGACAGATAATGTCGTCTTGGGTTCGCCAGCGTTAAATACAGTGAGACACGATATTACGTCACAGCCTCAGCCCTACTATATTACGTCAAAAAGAACAGTATTAATTTCGGTGTTAGCGTTTTGTAAATCATGGAAAGCCTTGCACACCGGCGATGAATAATTGCCGCGTATATCACTCGGCGTCGCTGACAATTACCTAAGTTGAAACAGTTTTAATTCGCCCGTTTCGCGTTTTATTTGCTCCGTCTAAGCTGTAAAATTTGTAGAAGCACACAAAAAGACATAAAAACCTTTTTTTGCTCATAAATTTTGCAACTGATGCGTCGCCGACAAACATATTTTTTTTGTTTCGTTTTTTTGTTGTTCTTACTTTTGTTGTCTTCTGTGTTAAATACGTTATCACAGGACCAAATGCAAAGATCAGATTTACCGATGACTCTTGTTTTGCTTTCAATTTCACGTAAATGCTTTCGTTCGTTTTATAAAGAGTTGCGGCGCTTTTGCATTGTATAAATCATAATAGCCACTAGCTGGATATTTATTCAAGTATAGTTTTTGATTTATATCAACATTCCATAGAATTTGTTTGTTTAAACTCGAAATCATTTTTACGGCGAATAAACATCAAAACATCGCACAATATAGTTTTACGATTAAATGTATTTTTTTTGTCTTCGCACAAAGCAGAAGAATGTTAAATTTACGATTTGAAAACAATATGAAAAACGTGTAATGACAACTATTGTCTGGACAAAATTGCATAAGTTTATTATTTGAGTATAAAACATAAAACATAATAATAAAATTGATGAAAGAGGTTTTCAAGTTGCCGGGAAGTAAGCTGAGGTGATTAGCCACAGTTAATGCGCGCGCAGTTAATTCATTATTAAGTCTTAACCAAAAGTTTAAGTATTAAATTCAAAACCATAAACTTTGACATATGGAAAGTTTTCTAATAATGTTGTTATGAAGAACGACTTGTTTCAAGTTTTCGTTATATTAAAAAAAAAAAAAATTCTCACCGGTGTGGAGAATGTGCAAACGAGATGAGATTCGTAGACAATTTTACAAAATAACTTTGTTAACCGTGCAGTAACGAAATTTAATGTTAGAGTATCAGAGAGTCGTAGAAGAAAGACGAAGTTGAGGTAATTGGACTAAAAGGCTTAAAGGGAACGATGTGGGATGCGAAAACGTGGGAGATATTGCCATTCGATGAACGAGCTTAAGCGGGGACGTGAATTCATGCTTCCTCAAATTTCATTCGTAATTCAAGATTCAAATAGACTTGGATAAAAATTCGATGATAATCCTCAAATTAGTTGCGACGAAAACGAATTCGACGTAAATAAATATTTACTTTTTTACTCTAATTCATATTAGAGCATAACGAATAATTAAAGAAAAATGTGTCGTATATACTCTACTATAGTTATTCAATTTCATTTAAAAATAAACATTATAAATGAAAGTCTATTGTAATTCTGTACATGTAGAGGACAAGAATTCCTATACCGACTTGAATTTGCATAGAATTCTGTACTAAACCATTCAAGTGTAAAATTTATAACATTAAGCATGGAATGATGTTAATATATATACTTTCATATTTCACTTTATTTATTTATAATTATAATTCATAATTGCAATATTATAAGATGAAATTATATTTTGCATAAAATATGTAAAACACGTTGAAATGTGTTTTTCCATCTCGTAAATTCTTAACGTGCATTTAATATGAATAAAATAAATATCTTTTTGAATGTATTTTTTTTTTTATATAAAATGAATTACATTTTAGCATAATAAAATAAATATTTAATTAATATATGTGTATTCATTAAGACAGCGTTAATTAATTCGAGGATCGAAAAAATAATTCCAACAGTAAGAAGAAATATTGTGGCTTGTTATTTATTGAAATCATAAAGTCGATATTTTTTGCGGCAAAACTAATAGCACGATAGAGTATGAATAACATTGTCTCGCAAGCTCTTCAGTTAAAAAAGTGCAGTTGTTCATACATAAATTAGAGGCATGAAATGAATGCCGACGGCGCGTTTAATTAAATTGTGTTGTGATGTACGCTGCAGTTATTATAAAATGTCCTTGCAAGAACATTCTATGACAAGCTACACTATTCGTCTTAAGCTTTTCATTTTTACGCAACAGTAATTCTAATAGTGCAATCAAAGCAGTTAATATTAAATACAACATTTTATCACTTTAATTCATTATCTAATTTTCTTTTCACGGAATTCTATTACAATTTTTTGCAATCTCGTTCATGTTTTAACAAACTTTTCAAACGGGATTTAGAAAATATGTAAAAGCATTTGAACATGAATGGAAGTGCAAAAAAGCAACAATTTAAGGCGATTCATTAATTCACAACTTGCTATAAAAAACGATTTGAAGTTAAAAAAAACTTTTATTTTCCATATAAAAAAAAAAGATTTAGTTTTTGCAGTTTTAGTTGAATTCGTTTTTGTAAACAAACCGAGGTTGATATATCGTCTTAATGTAATCTGCGGAAATTGCTATTATGGTATTTCAGCATCTGGTTTGTTGATATATGTATAATCTAAAACTTACAGCGTCTCGTTAGTCTTGAGCGCTGAGAAGAATTTAATTTAATTGGCCAATCCGACAAGTTGAGAACTTTAGAAATGAAACTTCGACAGTCGTATTGCAAATTAAAAAATAGCTTGTTAATTAAAAATAACATTCGAAATTTCTGAGTGGCACAGCGTTGCAATAAACCACGATTACATACCAACACATAAAAAATATATAACATTTTACAATGTATTTTGTTGATATTAAAAGTTAATTTAACATTGTGTAAGATATTTTAATGTTAAAACTCGAATTTAATATTCTTCTTCTTAGAACAGTTTGTATTAACCTCTTAGAAAACTTAAATAACTAGCTTGACGAAAGTACGCATATTATATATATTCTCTAAAGAAAATATATAACACAGTGATGCAACAGAACACTGACACGTAAGTGCCTTCATACATATTTATTTTTCACACTTAAAATGTGATTATTATTATCTTAAAACCCTCTTTAAAAAACAGCTAATAACAAATTAACAAAAATAAAATAACTTTACTGCATATCCCTACAATCTTACTTTTTCCATGGTTCGCAATGTAATACTTTAATTCATTTTATAATAAATAATTTTTGCGTTTTTTTAATTAAAAATGTATTTTATATTTTAATATAAAATATAAAAATATCATGATGAAAATTCGTAATTATAGTTTGAAGTTTTAATTCCATTTTTGACAAAACTAATTTATTCGAATATTTTACAAAAATGTAATTCCTGATGAAAATGAGTATATTCTGCAAATAGGATGGAAAGTTGACAATTCTAGACGAGTGTAAATGTGAACCAAAGAATATTCACGTCCGGAAAAATGTCATAAAAATTACAAAAAATAACACTACATTTGTATTTTCCCGCTCCAGCTATAATCAAATTTTTAGTAATATTTACTAAATTATTTCTTTATGTGTATATTGCATGACAAGCAGACCAGTAAATTTTACTATACAGTATAATAAAATTTATGATGTTCATATCTACTTCATATCTTTTTGATAGCGCGAGAACTGATGCATGAGCTGATACTTCAAGCTAAGCAACAGAAGCAGCGGACATTACAAAGATGGGTGACCGTTATATTATCAAAGATATAATGGTATTAGAGTATAATTTTTAATAATAATTATTATTATGAGACAGTATGGTAATTTTTATTATATTTGAATTTTATCCCCGAATTACTAGACAGTATAGTAAAATGTAGGAAGATTATACAAATGTTTAACGCAATTTTTCCCGACGTGTAGTCTATTACGCACCATGAAAGATGAAATCGGGAATCTGTTTTCGCGAGCAGGGTTTACAAATATAACCTCGGGCAAGGTTTGTAATCGTGAGATTTCCCTCGCGGTTTCGAACCTCGCCTACGGCTGGAATTCAAACTCCGCGCAGGAAAACGGATTGCCGATTTCATTTCACTTGTTACGTAATATACTATTTCCCTAGCTGTGTACATTTTTTTATACATACATCCTAAATATATCTTTTCTTCCTTCATTGAAATGAAAATATCATTATCCTTTATCCATTCCTATGGGGATGAACAATAGAGCGAAAGTCTTAGTTTATTCTGATATTAATATGAATTCCCCCACTCTACCAATCTTTATTAATCTCATGTAGAGGTTACGCTGTTTATTTTTTTACATTTAGTTGCTTCTTAAGGTGATTCTTCAATCGGATTCACTGCTTCTCTCTTCCACTAATGGAGTTACCATTAGCTCTATCCTTTTTGCTCTCACATAGCTGAAGAATCACCTTAATAAACTTTTATAAACCATTACATTAAAACAGCGTTTAAAATTCTATTAACATTATTCACATTTTCTTATGAATTCTGTTTTTTACGGGTATTAAATGTAACTCTCACTTTTGACTTAATTTAAATAAAGTACACTTTAATGCTCGAATAATGTATGCAAAATAATAATTCTATTTGTATTGACTTACCTCCAAGATCCGCCAAAAAAATCTGCCGAAGTGCCAGGTATTCCTGCTCTGTGGTCATGTTTTCACTTCCAAAACAATCATTTTCCGGCCAAACCTCTCTGTAAAATAAATATATAATTACTTTGCAAATGTTTTTTATTTATTGAATACATTTTTCAAAAAAATAAGTTTCTTTTTATTTTGAAGAATTCAAATATAAACAAAATTGGATAAGTTTCCGTTCCTCTCAAATCTACGATTGCAGCGCTATCTAGAACAAATTCAATACTGACATTTTCTATTTGCATTTTTATCGGAGGACACCTTGTATAGACTTGATCTTGATAGTGTAAATGTGATTAATCACACAAATTTTATTTGTCCTTATCTATGTCTTTGAAATGAGCCGAAAATGTGCAAGTTAGATTTTTTATCTAACCTCAAAATATTTATGTACCTTACCCGCATGATTTTGCCATGCGCTTAACCCTTCTTCCGCTTCAGAAACACTAGTCACTGTGCTGTTATGTACGCCCCCGAAATTTCGACTGATTACCGAGAGATTAAATCGGAATTTGTTACAAATATAAAGTTAGACAAAAAATTCAATTTAAATCGTCATTTTTAACTTGAAATAAAACGCAAACACTGTTTTATTTAAAATGAAATGTACGAATATACACAACAATGGCATTTAATATTTTATCAATTTGAAAATATTAAATTGAGATTGTTTCACGAGTAATCCAATAATCTATTGAAAGAACTGGCCTATCGTGCTTTATTCGTTTTCGATTTTACTGAATAAACATGACTAGAACAAGAAAATTAGGATGGACAAGAAAAGGGTAGATACGACGATGCGAGAGAGCAGTTTGTAGCAAATTCGATAGGTCTCAAAGGAGAACTTGGACATCGGTACTGAACCAGTCATTTGAGTAACTTCTTGTATACATGAGATGGCCAAAGATAATTTAATCACAAATTTATTGACATAAACTAAATTGGTCCACTAAAAACATTTGTGCAAATATTATTTTGAACTCATTTTCAAAAAAACTTATCTTAAAATCCAAGCAAACTTTTCTCTGACACATTATACCGACATACCGTCTTTATTTAACAAAATTCTAAGCATTTGTGTTCAAAGATTAATTATTAGGTAATTTTTTTAATTATTGTAATTATTTATCATTCTAATGCCAGACATAAAATTAACGAGAACGTACGTCTCAAACGAACGAAAACGCCCAAACAGCATCAGCAATACAGCTAAAATAATTTGGAACTTGAACTACCAGCACTAAAAAAAAATACTACGTTGAATCAAGTAGATTTTACTTGAATTAAGTAGAAAAAAGCGTCAAATACATTTGACAATATTTCTGGATTGGCAAAATCCATTATTATTCTTCAATACACTCATAATTCTTCTTTAATTAAACTTGTATATACTTGAACCAAGTATATTTAAGATTAAATGAAATGTAAATATTGTGTGAAAAAGAATCAAAAA
>JABFPJ010006238.1:0-11164 GCA_022817425.1 Gryon sp. ZL-2020
TATTCGATATATTACGATACATTTCGATATAATTCGATACATCCGATACATTTCGATATATATCGATATATTTCAATATTTTTCGATATATGTCGATATACTTCGATGTATTCGATATATTACGATACATTTCGATATAATTCGATACATCCGATACATTTCGATATATATCGATATATTTCAATATTTTTCGATATATGTCGATATACTTCGATGTATTCGATATATTACGATATATTTCGATATATTTTGATAAATTAAATATATTTCGAAATGATTTGATATATTTCGATATATTCAATACATTTCAATACATTTCAAAAAAAGCATAATATTTGAATAAATATTGTACAAATATAATAAATATAATTTAACAACAAATTTAATATTTTTCGTTTTGCTACGGTTTTATAATTTTTCCTAGGGATATTCTAGAGTTCATAAAAAAAACAACTAGGGGTGTCAGTGTACGCAAAAGAGTTAAAATATTTGGCGCTCATTTGAATAAATTAAAAGCATATTTCTAAAGATGTCGGACTGGCAAATTGCACAATTCATGCGCGAGAACGTAATTTCATCACGAAAAAGCTCATATAAATTCACTTTGTGTGAGTAATTTGATGACAAGCTAATGAAGTGAAATATTCATATAATTGTTTTACGCGTGAATTCCGTTGAAAATAATAATTTGGGTGCAAAATGTTTTACATCGCACTTACAAGTTTCGGTCACTTAAAGCAATTATTTGAATGCAAAATGTTATTTAGCGAGCATTTCTCGTTACTTGAAATTAAAATGCCAATTCAAAGTTAATAATTGACTCGAGAAGCAGTGCAAAATTGACGAATGAATATCAATGTTTTAAGCGACGGTGTATATGCACAAGTGAAGTTTCGTGTTATTTCATTTTCATTTACTACAAATTCTGTTAAATATATTATTTCACATTTACATTTCAAATCTTTGTGCTAAAATCGCTTTTAACCATACGAAAATATATAAATATTTCTGCTTCGCTGTCAATTCAAACATTTCCTAGCAAAAATCCCGAAAAAAATGCCCGAACAAATTATTTTGTATTTAAAGGTTCGAAAAAAAATAATCTAGGGACTTTTTCTTTAGAAAATTCCCTAGAAAGTTTTTTAATTCCCCTAGGAAAAAATATCTACAAGCAATTTCCGAGAAATTATTTGCTATACAAGTTTCTAGTAAAATTAATCTAGGGACTTTTTTCTAGAAAATTCTCTAGGAACAATTTTTTAAAGAAAATTCCCTAGGCAAAAATGCCAAAAAAGAAACATTTAGGAAGAACTTCCTAGAAATTATTTTGTATAAAATATTCTAGCAAAATAATTCTAGGGAATTTTTCTGTAGAAAATTCTCTAGAAATAGTCTGTGCAAAAAACTCCCTAGGAAAAAATTGAAGAAAGGAATATCTAAGAAGAATTTCCTAGAAATTATTTTGTATAAAAGTTTGTAACAAAAATATTCTAGGGACTTTTTTCTAGAAAATTCTCTAAGAACAGTTTTTTTAAAAAATTCCTTATGAAAAAATACTAAAAAAGAAATATCTAGAAAGAATTTCCTAGAAATTATTTTGTGTAAATGTTTTAAGGAAAATTATTCTAGGGACATTTTTTCTCTAGAAAGATTCTCTATTAAATTCTCTAAAAAAAAGTCTCTATAAAAATCCGTAGACAAAAATCCCTTGACAAAATACCCTAGACAAGATTCCCTAGGTAAAACTCCCTAGAAAAATCTCCTAGACAAAATATTTCTAAAAAATGTCCTAAATAATTCAACAGAAAAAATACCTCGAGCAACAGTTTTTATAAAAATTCACTAGAAAAGTCCCTAGAAAAAAACCTCCAAAAAAGTTCCCTAAAAAACAATAATGTATCAATGATTGTCATTTTACCCACCCATTGAATTACAATGTTTTCGCAATTAATTATTCTTCCTTTTCTTCGGTTGCAAAAAGGCAAAGCATTACGCGAAATCAAGTGCGATTAAGTATGCAAATATTTCAGAAAATGTATTTGCGCGCGTATATAAATATAATTTATGATCATTTAAATTTCATTTGCCGCTGCTTGCAATAGTATTATGGAATACGCTAATCTCATTGGGACTATTCAAAGAAATAAATTAAATTGTCTTTATTATAGTATAAACACAAATGTACTTACATAATTAAATGGGTATTACATTAGTTTCATCCATTACGTGTTTTTTAACATTTAATGTAAATAATAAAATTTAAAGAAAATGAAATAATAATAATAATAATTAGTTTTTGATTTTAGAAAAGGTATAGCTTTTTATTTCTAGGGAAGTTCTAGGGACTTTTTATTTCTAGGGAAATTCTAGGGACTTTTTTTTATTTCTAGGGAAATTCTAAGGAGTTTTCGACGAATTTTTAATAATGTTTTTTTCTAAGAAAATTCTGGGGACTTTTTTCCTAGGGAAATTCTGGAGATTTTTTTTCTTAGGGAATTTTTTTCTTTTTAGATAATGTCTAGAGATTGTGTATGTTTTTAGAAAATTTATGGAGTTTTTAATTTCTAGGGAATTCCTAGAGACTTTTATTTCTAGAGAATTTTTTGGAACTTTTTAGTGAATATTTGATACAATTTCGAATCATTGGAAATTTTTAGTCATTCATTTTTAGACATTTTTTATTTCCAGGAACTTTTCTCGGGATTTCTGAAACAACTTTAGGAAATTTTTTTTTGGAATTTCTAGGGCATTTTTAGGGAATCTTTTTTGGGGAATTTTCTAAGAATTTTTATAGTACTAGACAAATTTGCAGGGACTTTTTTCGTCAAAAAAAATTCTAGGGCATTTTTAGTCCCCAGAAATTATTATTATTATAATTAATGTTATTTAAAAAAAATAATAATAATAATAATAAATTTAAATATTTAATAAAATAAAAAATTATAAAAATAAAAAAAAGGTAAACAAAAATATTTGAAAAATGCATCGATCGAAGCATTGTTTACGCGAGTTCAACTGATTTGATAATTGCATAATAGCTTTGGCGGATACGAATTGCTGTTTGCGGAGAATAAAGTTCAGTCGATGATATACACAGTAACGAAATGAATTGCGGTTAAAATCGCCGTTACGGAATGGATTAGTTCAGCGGACGGGCTTGCGGCATGGCCCAGTGCAATTATTCCGTATTAAATTTCCTGTCATTTTGTGTGACTCTCAGACTTTCGTCTATTTGTTCATTCAAACGACAAAAATGGACACACAATTTTTATCGACAAATTCCCTAGAATTGACAACAAACAGACAAAACGTCGAAAAAAAAGTCCCTAGAAATTGCGCTAAAAATGCAAAAAAGTCCCTGCAAATTTTCTAGAATAAAATAAAATATTAATAATAATACATTTAAAAAACGGAAATATTAAAAAAAATATTTTTTATATTTCTAAACAATATTTAATATTTTTTGAATTATTTTTGTTAATAATTAAAATTTTTTAAATGTTTTAATTTTTTTAATTTTATTTTTTGTCTTTGAATAATTTTTAAATAATCTTTTTTAATTTTATTTTTCTTTTCTTTTTAATTTCAATTATTTACTGAAAGAATAAAGAAAACAAAGAAATAATTGTTTCCAAAACAAAAACAAACATGAAGAACTAATAGATTCAATGCATTTTGGCTTTCAAGTTCCGGCATGGTCTAACGGTTAGGATATCTGGCTCTCACCCAGAAGGCCCGGGTTCGATTCCCGGTGTCGGATAATTTTTTTTTTCTTTTTTTAATTTCTTTTTTTTTGTTATTATTAATTAAAAATTAAAAAATACCTAAAAATATCCGAAAAACATTTTCTTATCAACTTTTTTTTTATAAAGATTCGTTTAATACAATTAGTTTAAAAATTCCCTAAAAAGTGAAAAGTCCCTGAAAATTCCCTAGAAATGAAAAATCTCCAAAAACAATAAAAAATCCTAGAAAAATTTTGCATACAAAAAATTTGTTATTTTCCTTAAAAGATAAATGCAGATGAATGTATTAAATAATAATTAAAAATGAAATTGACACTTCCTTAATTTGAAGCTCAAATATTCATTTTTTCCGCCAATTCATTTCCCTCAATTAAATTGAATTAAATTAAAAAAATAATAAAATTAAATTAATAAAATGATAAAAAAATAGTTATTATACATTCATGAGAGGAAAAGCGTCTTTCTATCGTCGAACGCAATTTTTAGCTCGCTTGATTAAGGGTGTCACGAAATTTGAGCTTAATTTGATACGTGAAGCGTTAAATGTGATTTAATTTCATACAAAATTATGTCTACCAAATGAATTTCATATTCACCGTCAAATAATACAAAAATAATGAAATCTCTTATCATTTATACGTTATATTAAGTCGAGTTTATTTAAGCCTTTTTTATATTTTTCAATAATAAAATAAAAGGTATCAAAAGAATGATTTTATTTCAATATTTTTGCGAATATTTTTTTAAAGTTGAAACGCTTCGGAAATTTTGATGATTTTCTAAGCATTGTGCTAGAAAATTCCCCTAGAAAATTCCCCTAAAAAGTTCCTCTTGGCAATTCCTCTAGAATATATAGAATTATAGGGAATTTCTGGAAAAATTTCTAGGGAATTTCCGGAGATATTTCTAGGGGATTTTTTAAAAGAATTTCTAATATTTTTCGGAAATTTTGATGATTTTCTGAGAATTGAGCTATAAAATTCCACTAGAAAATTCCACTAGAAAATTCTCCTAGAAAATTCTCCTAGAAAATTCTCCTAGAAAATTCTCCTAGAAAATTCTCCTAGAAAAATCCCCTAGAAAATTCCCCTAAAAAATTCCTCTAGGCAATTCCCCTAGACAATTCCCCTAGAATCTATAGAATTATAGGAAATTTCTGGAAAAATTTCTAGGGAATTTCCGGAGATATTTCTAGGGGATTTTTTAAAAGAATTTCTAATATTTTTCGGAAATTTTGATGATTTACTGAGAATTGAGCTATAAAATTCCACTAGAAAATTCCCCTAGAAATTTTCTCTAGATAATTACCCTAGAAAATTCCCCTAGAAAATTTCTCTAGACAATTGCCCTAGACAATTCTCGTAGACAATTTCCCTAAACAATTCCCCTAGACAATTTCTCTAGGTAATTCCCCTAGAATCTATACAATTATAAAGAATTTCTGGAGAAATGTCTAGAGAATTTCCGGAGTAATTGCTAGGACATTTCTAGGGAGTTTTTTAAAAGAATTTCTAGGGAATTTCTATGCCATTTCATTTTTTTCCCCATTTTTTTATTTTTAAAAAAGTGAAAAAATAAAGTTTGTTGATTTTTCATAAATGTATTTTAATTTTTTAATTTTCAAAAAAATTGAAAATAAAAAAATCAATAATTTGGGTAGTTCGTTTTTTTATTATGAGTTTTCTGTTCTTCGTTATTTTAGCTTGAAATTTGATGATATTCCTTCATCAAATAAACAGCCAAAATTAAATTGTTATTTAATCCGCGGCAAATTTGCATCTAATATTCACAAGCATTCATATACTCTGATTTTATTTGCATTAAAAGAAAATATTCCAAACAATATTACGATGTAAAGAAAAGGTGAATTGCAAAAAGCCGCATGAATAAGTGATATATATGAAAACGTATCTCTTTTAAAATAATTTGATGAGATCGTATATGAAAATAAACTGAATTAAAATTAGTCAAAAGTAGAAAAAAAATATAACAAAAGCTCAAATAAACTCGGCATATTTAAAACGAATAAATGTTACAAAATGTAAATAAATTATTTTTTTTAATTTCCATTTTATATGTATTTTGTAAGAATAAAAATGGAAAAAATGTATTTTTAAATTTTTCGAAATATTTATTAAATTAATAATTACATAGTGTTTTTTTATTCTAGGGAATTTTTCTAGGGAATTTTCTAGTGACATTTCCTAGGGAATTTTTCTAGGGAAATTTTCTAGGACATTTTCCAGGATTTTGTCTGGGGATTTTTCTAGGGAATTTTCTCAGAAAATTTCTTCTAGGGAATTTTAGGGAAAAATTTTTAGGGAAAAAATGTCCTAAAATGTATTTTATTTGTTGAAAAATCCATAGATGTTAATTTAATTACATTTCATCCATTTCATCCGTGAAATTTGATAGAAACAATACCAATTTATTTTTCATGAAAATGAAAATGAAAAAAAAATTTTCCATCTCATCGTATTTCGTGTTCGACTTATGCAATGTTTTGAAAAATTCATACCACGTATTTATTCATGTTGATCAATACAAATAATAAAGTAATACATTTCTAATACATAATTTGACTGTTCTCGTATTTTCATATAAATTGCTAATTATTATCAAGAAATTGCAATATGCTTTTCTTTCTTTTATTTCTGTCTTATTTTCTTATATTGCTAACCCAATCGACGTTTTATTGTCTTAGGGAATAACATTGTATTTTTCATTTTCCGAAGCAAAATTAACTAAAGTAAAAAAATACTTTTTTTTAAATATTTTTTATTAAAATTATTTGATTGTTAAATTTTAATTAAATTTGTTTAATTAAAAAAAAACGAAAATTAAATAATAATAATAATTAACTTAATTGAAGAACTTAAATGATTTTTATTAAAAAAAAATTCTTGGAAATTCTAATATTTTTTTCACATTTTTTTAAATTCTATTAATTATTAATACATTTTTCATTTATTTGACAAATTCGGTCAAAGTTAAATTCCCAATGAAATTTTTAATTGTTATTTTTTTTATTTTTTTTTATTTAAGTATAAATTATATTGAAAAAAAACTTTTTCAGAGACGAAAGTTCGATTCTCAGTGTTTACTTTTTTTTTTTTTTATTAAAAATGTTTTTAGTCATTATTTTATTTTTCTTTTTTTAAGAATGAAAATAAGGGAAAATCCATTATAATAATAAACAATTAAGTAAACGAGACTGGATAATGTTGAATTTGTCGGCTTAATTCTTCGGACGCAAATTAATGATTGCGACAGTAATTGTGCTTTATAAAATGTTTGATCGCAATAACCAGAATATTCATTTACATCCACAGTGCTACGACCATTATAATGGCTATTTGATATCTCAATAAATGGAAATCGGCCTGTTGAATAGAATTCTAATTACACTGATTTAATACGTACCATGACAATATTTAATTTTAATATTATGCAAATTTATTGTATCTTTCAAATACCCTTTTTGCACATTCATTTTACTCACAAAATATCCAATTTTACTAAAAAAAAACCAAACAAAAAAAATCTTTTTTCAAAACATTTTCCAAATGAAATTTTGTTTCAACATTTTCTGGAAAACTTTTTAACAAACATTTTGGAAAACATTTTTTGTTCTAAAACAATTTTTCAAAAAATATATTTGTTCCAAAACAATTTTCCAACAAATATTTTTTTCCAACAAAATTTTCCAACAAATATTTTTCAAAAAATAAATTTTTCAATAAATATTTTTCAACAAATAAATTTTTCAATAAATATTTTTTTTGTCAAACAAATTTTTCAACAATTTTTTATCCAAGAAAATTTTTCAACATTTTTTTTAATTTTCAAAGAAATATTTTGTATTTTTTTCCAAAAAAAATTTTTTATTTATTTATATATATATATTTTTGTTTTTTCAAAAAAATATATTTTTAATAATTTCTCTAAATTCAGTTTTTCGGTTTCATGAATAAATCGCTTTTCCGGTTACAACATTTCCAAATCTATTTCATCCAGGTATACTTTCTTTTGTCGACTCTGTTGCTAGCCCGAGAGGAATAATAACGAAAAGGGTCCAATTTTTGTCCCAAATACATCTCGACAAGATCTCATATATTTCTGGATTGCGAGATTTAAGAACTCTGGAACAAAGATAAATGAACGATTCATGTATAAACAGGTCCAAGACATCAAAAAAGATAAAAATTGCAATAAAAAAAATCCGCCACTAAGAATTGAACCGAAGCCTCCAAAACAAAAAAAAAAACAATAAAATTACAATAACAATTAATTTTTCATGCAAAAAGACAATTTCCTCTTGGCGCAAGTAAATTCCACTCGCGGCAAGTGAAATGCTCTCGTGACAAGCGGAATTACCAGCGTTATTTATTTTTTATAAATACAGCATAAAATGAAACGTAACGTATATTTTTATGTTATTGATTCGTGGGTTAATTAAAATGCGCTTGAAAATGTATACCCAATTTTCAAACGTTATTGAAGTTTGGCCGCTGTGTATTTAAATTGTTTTAATAATGAACAAGGCGCTACGGGAGAGTGAATTATTGAAATTGTAACGTTGATGCGTATTGCTGAAAAATGTTTAAGAGATGAACTCTTCATAGTCGAATAATTTTAAAAAATGCAATTGTCTATTTTTTGATGGAAAAATAAAAAAAAAAGCCTTTTAAATTAAAAAGAATTGTTCCTCCTTTTATTTGCCATAGGAAAATTTGTGTAACAAATATAAATGTACTTTTTTATTTAATTATTAAAAAATACTCCCCCCTCCTTTCCCCGATTGAAAAAAAAATTGCGCAGATTCTCTTTAGAGAAAGAGTTATTCAAAATTAATCTTAAACTAAATATAAATCTAATTAAATTAAAGCTTAAAATAAAAATTTAGGTGCATTTATAATCCCCCTCGCCTTCTGTTATTGAAAAAAAAATTTGCGCAGATTCCCCTTAGGGGAAGAGTTTTTTGGTTCATTAACAGAAGTTAATCTAAATCTAAACGTACAATGTATCCTTAAAACTAAATCTCGGAGGATGACCCGCGAAAGACAGAGAAAGAGGAAGATATAAAAAAGATAAAGAAGTGTTCGTTCACCTCTTTAAAGTTGCCACGTCACAAATGGTGGGCATCGATGAGCCGCGAAAAAAGATTGAAAAACAACCCGGACCTAGTTTCCAGTGTAAGACTCATCTGCGAGATTTCTTACAATGTTATGTTATCCATCTCTGTTTCTGTCTTTCGCTCACATATCGTCATCCTTTTCTCTCTTACACATATACAGATATATATACGCACATATATATATGTATATGTATCGCAGTCGTCTCCCCCACTTCACCTGCTGCCTCCACGCGAGTCGGCTAAGACAAGTCTGAACACGTTTAGTTTCGTATAGTCGCGCGATTAGTCATCACGCAGTTAGCTACAGTGCGTCGTTCATCGCAGGTGAATTTGATTGCAGTTGCCTCGTCAGTGATTAAATTCGCAATTCCTTCTGCCAGTGCAAATTCTTCAGCAGCAAATTGTTTACTTTACAGTAAATGTTGCAACATTGCAGTACAGTGATTTTCGTGCATTTCATGCAAATAAATAATGCCGGCCTTCATTAACTCTTCGTACAAAATGGTAAGTCTTTGTTTACCAGATCCATCATTTTAGCTTATCTCCAATCATCTTCGTCTATATTTCACTTCCGTCTTTGTCTTTTGCTTCCGTCATTTTTTCATTGTTGTTGATCAAGTTTTAGGTTCGGACTTTTTCAAGGATGTTGAAGATATTCATGGATCTAGATTTAGATCCTCATACATTCCCGAAGATCATTGATGTCCTTAAATCTTCAATGATGTCCTTAAATCTTCATCCTGATCCTTCGATCCTTAACACTCGATCCAAATTCATATCCTTCAAAGTTGAACATTCTTTCAACATGAAAATATTTAACTAACTCGTCCTTCCTCTTGAGCCAAATGGATGCCAATTGTGACAATCAATTATTGATTGGTTTATTTCTGAAAAATTAACCCTTGAAAAAATCATAATTAATTTGATTAATGTAACTTAACTAATAATAACATATATTAAAATCCAAATCACTTGTAAATAAATAAAAATAATAACAAATGTAGAAGTATTAAATAAAAAATTTTTAATCAATAAATAATTGGAAATGTATACTTGATGGAGAAAAAACAATAATGAAAACAAGCATTCCGCGAACCATTTCACCTTGCTGCGGCGAACCAAGTGGGTCACTTGCCTCGAACCCTCCAATGACTCATCCCACGCGGACCTTCGTCTTCCCCGGCGTGTTTGTTTATTTCTGCGCTATCGTTATCTGTTGTCGTTGATTTGATGTTTTTCATGTCAAAATCACTATACACTTTTTGTTCTATCAACCATTCTTTTGTTTATTTTTATTTATCCATTTATTTATTTTTTTTCACTTTATTTTTTTCTCCGATATTTCTCATGGCAACATTTTCGAACAATGAAAAGAATGATTGGCTCGTTTGAAATGGTTTGCCAAGTTTTTTCTGCAAAAGTAAACAAAGATTAACATTATACAAAATGTTTATATATAAATATATATAAATATATGTATCAAAATTTGTGCACAAGTAAAATATATGTATATATATATATATATATATATATATATATATATATATATGTATATTTATATTTTTTTATATAAATAATAAATTAAAAAATAAATACCCATTTTCTAACCTAACTTTTTGTGCTATTTTCTTACCATCCTTTTTAACAACAACTTTTCTTTTGCATCGAAAATAACATGATGCAACAGGCACGCCATACCAGTCATGCTAAAAAGTCCATTCACATCCACTCTTTCTCTCTCTCTCTTTATCGCGCGCAAAAAATGTTTTGCACCAAACATACTTTGAAATGAAACTTGATCATCAACAATACACACTGTTTATAATTTGCGATTTCTGTGAAAAAAGGATTATCCATGTATATGTATATATATATATATATATATATATATATATCAAAATGTATATATATAGATGTATAGAAAATGTATAAAGTGTGAGATGAAATAGAAAAACGAGATGATCGACATAGCAACAGGACAACTGCAACAACAATGATGACGGTACACAATGATCATAACTCAACTGATACACATTTTGGCGTAAATAAGGACAACACAATGTCATTGAAAATTAACGTCGATTCAAGTTATTGTTTTTATTATTATCATTGTTGTCATTGATGTCCTTATTATTTATAAACAAATAAACAAATATTTTATTTCAAAGACTCACTTTCAATTCTTAGTGACGAATTTTTTTTTTTTTTTTTTTTTTTACTGTTTGAAAATATTTACTTTTGAAGGCGAACATTCAATTCCTGGTAAAGTTTTTTTTTATTA